>JAULBZ010002508.1:0-18617 GCA_032360805.1 Neoturris breviconis | reverse complement strand
TAATTTATTCTCGCATGCGAGCTACCTTTTGATGTATCCTTATGTAGCTTCATGTACAGTATTAGTGTTTGAAATGACACTATGAGGGAGAGATTTATTAAACATAGCTTCAGGCTAGTGAGCCTGAAGCAATGGTCCCATGATAAATTTTGAACAGCCAATTTTAACTTCACGAAAACTAGATACGATTATAGTCCATCATCAGAGGACGTAAATATATTTTTGCTTATGTCAGCGCTTTTTGATGACGTAGTATTCATTATATTTTTTTAACCCGATTTATTTTTCAAAAAAAGAATACTCAAGGAGTTATTGGAGCAGTTCTGTTTCATATTTTTAAGTGTTGTCCGACCGAAACCATGTGAAATTTCCCCGGAAATCCGCAAAAATATTTTGGAACATTAAAATGTGTAGAAAGAATTCAAATCATGATACGAGTCTATTGTCCATATCTAAAATTATTCACATTTTTGTTTTCGTAGGAACGGACCGCCTGAAAAGCTTATTTATATTGAATTTTGACATGTGATTAAAAACGTTGTAGACAACAATTTTCGGTTCTGTTTTCGGGTATTAGAAGGTAATCAATGCCTTCTTAACCCTATTCAGGCCAGGGGATGGGGAGGGGGGAGGCTATTTTAGCTATTTTCATAACTTTTGAACGAATGGCTTATATGACTAAGGATTTTGGGACTTTTCATACAATTTATCTAGGATCACTTCGAAAAGGTATTTTTTTCGAAACTAGTGATAATTTTCCCCTAGCAACCATATTTTGGACAGGTGGTAAAAAAATAATAATAAAAAAAACAATTTATTTTTCTTTATTTACACGATTAAATAAGGAATAACTAAATTGCAGCAACAATATAGCGAAGAAGAGCATGTCGTAAAAGAAATCTGCAATTAGTTGGGTTTAAAGGTTTCGCAGCCGACAAAAATCTGTTCAAAGTCAGCAAAATAGTGTTAGAACGACGTTCACAGATTGTTGTTCTAACGTTATCTTGCTGACTTTGAACAGGTTTTTAATAATGTGATTATAGGCGGCAACAAATTGGCTGGAATTTACATCGACACTTCTGCAGTTGTAAAATGCAACAAATTTTACGCTGATCTTAAAGACGCCAATGTATTTGTAAATGGTGTCATAACAAGTGGATTTTGTAACGATAATAAACGAGATCTCTTCATTAGTATCACATCTGCTAATCTCCATACTGGTATCTATGGTATTATTGGTCAAAAGATTGGACAACAAAATGGCAATGAAGGTAAAACAGATAAATTGGATGTAGAAATAGGTGGTGATTTGATAAATTTTGGAAGCATACATGCTACTGATTACATTAGACTATGTTGTGATAACATATTAAGATGTGAAGATTCTGAATATGAGACCGCTCAACATGGTTTTCGTAGTTTCATTTGGTTGAAGAAAGATGCAGGTTATTTAAGCAACATAAACGAATCTCCTAAAACAAGTTCATCTTTTCGCGATACTCGTCTAATCGATGCAGCTCGATTGCTAGATGCTAACAATTTTATTCGTATTTTGAACGAGCAAATGGATCCTACTGTTGCAATCGATGGGAAAGGTGTTCAGGCTGAATTTAAAGAAGTCACACATAAAGATGGAAATATAAACATGGAAGTATTTGATAAAGAGGTGGCTGCAAAAGAAACCATTCGAGGTGCTCTGGAAACGTACAAAAAGCAACGTGGTGTAATAAGATCGAATAAGATTTACTGTATTGTCAAAGAAGACGTCTTTGAATGTTCCCAACTAAAAGGAAAATATATACAATTTGCCGTTGAAGGAACAGTAAATGTTGAAAAGCCTTGGACATGGTCTTGTGGAACTGTTAGTGGCTATGTAAAAGGTGACGTCATATTTTATGATAACGCCATCATAAAAAGATTAAATTACTTGCAAGTGGGTGGAAGCATTAAAATCTGTGAAACGTCTATAGTATGGATTAAATCAGGTGGTATTCTAATTGCTGGTGTTTTTCATAATAACAATATCGTGATCAGCGATGGAAGCCTTCGAATTGATGTTGATAGAATGGAACAAAATACAAATGGAATTACAATATGTAATATGGATCTATTACTGGCAATACGTGGAATCGTTAAAAACAGTTGGCATGGAAACGTGTATGCTAATGGGAATTTGTTTGTCCAGCTGAAAGAAAAAGTAGAATGCAATGCTATTTGTGTAGCAAAAGGTATCACCGTGGAATTCTATGATAACAATCCACAGTTACATATTCTGAATACAATGATTATAGAAGAAGATCAATTACATCTGGTAAATCTTTCAAAGAGGTACGATCAATCTCATTTTGTGGTAGTTGGTGAATTGTATACTAATGGTATTATAGGAGACTGTTCTTTATTTTCTACAACAAGGGGAGCAAAGGTAAACCTATCATGCATACCAAACCAAACATCAATCAATATTATCCTACACCATATAGAGATTGCTGAAAACTCAACAGTGATACTAAATGGTACTGAAGATTTGAAAATCTCAAAAGTAATCAATATATCGATTTCATGTAAAGAAGCTATGTTGAACTGCGGCTTAATAAACTCTTACAATGGGATTATGAAATTCCGATTAAAGACGTTATCTAATAATAGGACTGGCATTATAAAGTCATTATCAGGAGGAGTTCAAGGCAATGCAACTTTGTTACATATTGTATGTGAAGATGATGTTTTAAACAATGGCCTATTAGAATGTGAAGGAAGTTTAGATATTGAAGCAAACAATGTACTAAATGAAAATGGCATCATAAAATGTTTGCCAAATGTCAACATAAAGCTACATAACGATGATACTACAACCTTGGCAGGTATGATTCGCGTGGATGGTATCCTATATATACAATCGAAATCAATCAACGAATTTTGTTTGTCAGCAGTTGGTGGTAAGCATGATGCAATCAAGGAAAACATATTTGTACTTCCGGATCTTCTAGATGTAAACTGCAACAACAGTCATTTGCTAATCGCTTCGCGTATTTTGAAGAAATTGACACAAGGGGATGATGGTACGAAAGAGTGCAACTTTAAATTTTGCAAGCACTTAACCTTTGCAAACAATGTGGATTTGGACAATCTTTTCGTCACATTTTCATTCAATGATGGTGATATTCTGGAGATGTCAAAGTTGTCAATGGAGGATTCTTTCAAAGCAAAATTAGTTTTACTGACTTCTGCAGCTCCTGAAAAATCACATAAAGCAGTTACATTAATCGGTGGTGATTATGGCATATCAGATATTGATCGTGTTGAAATTTGTGAATCAATTAACGCAGTGACTTTCAATACTAACAACTGTTTTAATTGCCTTGAAGTCTTACTTTATTGTGAAGATACCACCATTATGTCTTCTGTTCAATGTACAAATCTTGAAGCAAAATCAATTGACATTTTTGGTAAATTAAGAGCTGTAAAACCTATAGCTACAGAGCCTTCAACGATCATTGTAGACGGTAAATTGACCTTAAGTGGTAGCTTAGAATGCTTAGAAGCTGATATTGCTGTTGGACAATCATTTCTACAAGTGCCAGTAGGAATCATTGATGTGGCAGAACGATTGCAGATAGTTTGCTCTGATGGAATCATATCCCTAGAAGGTGCAACGAATGGCATATCTGATTCATCCAATACAGTTGATATTAGAGCTAAACGTATCAAAATATCTGGCAGTTTGAGAAACATTTCAAGTGTAAACATTAAATCCAAAGATGATACATGTTTTACGAAAAGCAGCAAAATTAGCGCATGCAGTTATTTATCGATCAATGGAGAATGGATAACGACAGGAGGCATAATAGAGCAATTTCATTCTGTAGATATATCGCCATGGGCTGTTCTTAACTCTGGTAAGATCGAATCAGATATTACAGAATCCCATATAACCATATCATCTGGTTTGGCCTTCGTCAACAGTGGAATCTGTCGTAGCCAAACAACTTCGTTAACTGCTCCATTTTTGCTAAGTGTAACTGGCAAAGAGATTGAAAATATTCAAGAAATCACTTCTTGTGAGCTATCAGGAAAAGAAAAGATTGAACTAGATAGTATCACATGTTTCCTTGCTGGTTCTACATTGACATCAAACAAATTCATTGATAATAATACAGTGTTGTTATTTAAATTTTTAACAAATGTAAGCTGCACGCCTGATTCAAAATCTCTTGAAACATGGTCAAAAGCTGCAAAAACCTTGGAAAATATTAAATCAGAGTATGAAGCTAATAAAGGCAAAAATATGGTAAATATATTAAGCAAGTTAAAGCAAGATGACTTACCAAGTGCAGAGATAAATCTACGCATGGTTCAAATGTATGGTATGATCAGCAAATTTGTAGGGTGTATTCTTGCCAAAGGAATTGATTCTTTCGATGTCCCTATATTAGTTTCGATCGTTGCAAGTGAAAGTGAGAGATTCACTCATATTAATATAATGAAAGAAACCTTACTTGCTATCCCTCACAAAGCAAGAATGATGATGTTACGGGGCAAGGAAAATCTGAAGAAATTGAAACGTTCGTTGGGATTTTCTACTGCTGAAAAGAAAAATAACCAGAACGAAGGTATAAGAGAAAGTGGAAGTTTCTTGCTCAGTATGGGTTTTACATTTACAGATTCTATTTATAAAGCAGAGTTTTCTCATTTATTTTTTGACCAAGGCGCAATAATAGCAGGGGACATTGCTGTTTCATCTAAAGAAATTGTAATGGGCAAGCGAGCAAAGAAAGCTGTAACAATGATTATGTATGCATCAAAAAGAATGGACTTAGAGCAAGCTGATGTCGAGAGCATATCTTTAATGGGTGGAGACATAAATATATGCGACAGTAAAGCACAGGAATTACAAGTGCATGCAGATGGGAATGCTCATGCTAAAAATATCAAAAGCAGCGATGTTCTGATATCAAGTCAAAAAGACATAACTCTTGCAGCCGTTTCAGCAAATAACTTACAAGCCAATTCTATAAGTGGAAACATCCAGGCTAGAAATACTGATGCTACTAATACTATCCTAAAAGGTGAAAGTATAAATATTGATGAAATGAAGTCCACAAGTTTGCAAATATCAGCAAAACAGAAAGTTGGTGTTAATAATATTAAAAGCAACGATGTCATAATTTGTGCTGATATGAACGTTACAATTGGTAACGTTACTAGTGACCAGTTAGCAGTTTTATCGAAACATGGAACTGTTCAGTCCAGTGGTAAACTTAATTCTAATTACGCATATATTCAAGGAGAAACTGGTGTTGACCTAACATATCGTGATAAAGCTACAGGTAAGCAAACAAGTGATCACATGTTCAACACATTGTCAATAAAATCTAAGAAAATTCAAGAAATAAACGATCTACTGGAATGCGATGGCATTTATAGAGATTTAAAGATAGTGGATAAACTCGGATTAGAAGTAACAGATCAAGATGTAATTTTCTCCAGATGTAACATAGACAAACGTTACAAGTTAGATTTAAAAGCAAGATCAGTAAAAATCGATAATGCGAATTTGAGATATGACAAAGGTTTAGATGTAAGTTCCACAAAATCGATTGTAGTTGGCAATTCTAATATACAATCAAACAGTTCTATAGTGCTACGTTCAATCAATGAGGATGTCGTTATGAATTCAAGTCGTATAGACGCTGCAGGTATTGCATTAGTAACCGCAGAAAAAGGATCTATCGCCATGTCTGCTGGTTGTTTTTCAGGTGCCAAAGGAGTACGTATGCAGTCTAAGGGGGATATAACAATCACTCCTAACACAACAACTAACACAAGTTCTTCTAAGAAAAGTGGTTTCTGGAGTTCTTCTAAAAGTTCGTCGTCCTCAACTACAGTTGATAAAGCAAATATTGCTTCTTCAAATGGGAGTGTTTCTATAGTATCAACGGAAGGAAAAGTTACAGCCGTTGCAACTGAAATCAATGCTGGAAAGGATATAAATATACTTGCTCAAAAGAATGTTGAAATAAAAGATTTGGTCACCATTCGCACAGAAGTTCGAAGAAAGAGAAAAATGTTTCGTAAGAAAAAGAAAGTGACAAGAATTCAAGAAATTCATAAAGCTAGCTTAAATGCTGGTGGAGTTTTAAATGTCAAATCACAACAAAGCAATATTTCTATGACAGGAACCGACATTGCAGCCGACAAAGGGATATTCTTTGATGCTGCAGAAAATGTCTTACTAAAAGATCAAAAATTAACAACAACAATACGAGAAGAATCAAGCAGCATGTCTTTATCATTAAACAAAGGATTAACGTCGGAAGAAAGTAGTAGTCGATTAAGGCAAGAACAATTGGCAGGATGTACCATACAAAGTGGCGGCGCAATGGTTGTTAATGCGAGAGAGTTTACCATAAGTAATGCCATGGGTGTTAATTTGGACGGAGATATGCTTATCGATGCTTCCAATGTGAATTTTGAAGGAGCTGACCTAAAAACAACATCTTCGAAAAGTGCACTTTCCGTTTCTGTTCACCTAAAATCAGGGGAAGTAAGTTCCCAAGAATCTACATTGAATGCGAAAACCATCATCAATCAAAACATCATTGTGGGTGGCAAAACGCATTTCAACCAATGTAAGAACGTCACATTAGATTCATGTAATTTAGATACTTTAGAGCTTCATGGTGATGTTAAACAACTGCATGTAGTTAGCAGAAAAAACGAATTAGAATGTATCAGTTCAATACAAAATGTAGGATTCATGGTAGTTTCTGGATTTCCTGTTCCTAATAAATTTAGTACTCAGCAAAGTTCCGACGTTGGTTCATTTGTTAGCCAATCTAGTGGGATCCACTGCAAAACATCCATTAGTAAAGACACGATGAAAGTTAATACTCTTAAACTAACAGGTTCTTATGTCACTGCTAATGGACCTATTGGCAATTTTGCAGAAAATTTCATCTCGGAAAAAGTAAAGAGTTACCGTTCTCAAACTTCTTCGGGTTTTTCAATTGGCATAGAAAAGTCTGGTGGAGAATTAGGGTTAAATATCAGCAAAATGAAAATGGATATGGAACACATTGGCACCATAGCTTCATTCTCCGGAAATGTCTCTCAAGATATAAGAGCTAGAGTTAACACTGATATCACAAAACACGCTGTTATTACGGAAAAACAGAGTACATCATTTGGTATTAACATCCAAGCTAGCAAAGATGGTTACGGGGTTGGCTTACAAGTTGACGAAAACGCAATTGGATTTCATGCGACTAAAGGAAACGTTGGTGGACATGTACAAACTGGAGATAACTCTATTGCGATTTCTGGTGGAAACAGTGGTATATCAGGATGCATTAAATCAGGAGAAAATAGTTTTGGAGCAAATATTTCAGAAGATAATATTAGTACAAACATCAAGACAAATGAAATAGAAATTGGTACTTCATTAGGTAGTGAAGGTGTATCTGGTTCAGTGGAGACACAGGACATTGGAATAAGCGCTTCAACAACCAAGAGTTCAAAATCATTAGGAATGCACGTAGGTGACTTCAAAACAGGTATAACTAGCACGAAAGACAACGAACATAACACTAGCAACAAGAAGAGTAAAACAAAATTAGATTTTAATGCAAATTACAAGGATTTAGGTATGGAGATACACAAAGGAAAGAATAATTACGCTGCAGGGGTAACAAAAGGAGATTTTGGAGCAAATTTTGGACGCAGTAAAGGACCAGGACATAAAACCTCAACAACAGCATCAGTCAGAAAAGGGGATTCATCAATTACTGGTTCAAGTTCTAAGAAATCGAAATCGTTAAGAATCAAGAAAGGGAATATAGAGTCAGGAATAACAAAAACGACATGCAATAAAATTGGAGATAAAAAATCAAACTCATCATACGACTTTACTGCGAAGTATGACGATGTTGATATAAACTTTAATAGAGATAATGAATGCTTTAGTTCCAACGTTACAAAAGGCGATTTTGAAATGGCAGTCGCAAAGAAGAAAAAGTCAGGTGAACATTCAAGACTGTCAGCAAGCATCAGAAAGGATGATTTTAAAATAGCTGCTTCAAGCTCAACAGAACTAAAATCAATAGAAGTAGAAAAGGGTGACTTCAGAACTGGAATGACAAAATCCAATTCTAAACATTCGGAAGGATCGTCGTATGGATTGAACTTGAATTATGAAGATCTAAACGTGGATCTAAAGAATGGTAAAGAGAGCTTTAGTACGAACGTAACAAAAGGAGACTTTGAATTAACACTTGACAAACAAGGAGGATCAGATGAAAGTTCAGGACTGTCAGCAAGCATCAAGAAGGGCGATTTTAAAATTGCTTCTTCAAGCACCAAAGAATTAAAATCAATAGAATTAGAAAAGGGTGACTTCAAAACTGGAATGACAAAATCCAAATGTAAAGATTCGCAAGAATCAACATATGAATTTAACCTGAAATGTGAAGATATAAACGTGGATCTGAAGAATAGCAAAGAGAGATTTAGTACGAACATAGCAAAAGGAGACTTTGAATTAACACTTGACAAACAAAAAGGATTACACGAAAGTTCAGGACTGTCCACAAGCATCAAGAAAGGCGATTTTAAAATTGCGTTATCAAGCCCAAAGAAATTAAAATCGATAGCGTTAGAAAAGGGCGATTTCACCACTGAAATGGAAAAACCCAGTTTGAATGATTCGCAAGGATCAACATACGGAGTTAACTTAAAATGTGAAGAGCTAGATATGGATTTGAAAAATTGTAATGAGACATTTACCATGGACATTTCAAAAGGAGATTTTGCACCCGACAAACAAATAGGATCCGATGAAATTTCAGAATTGCCAGCATGCCTTAAGAAGGACGACTTTAAAATAACTGCATCAAGCTCAAAAGAAATAAAATCGATAGAAATAGAAAAGTATGAGTTCAAAACAATGACAAAATCCAATTCTAAAGATACCCAAGAATCAATGTACAAGGTTAACCTTAAATGTGAAGATATTGAGGCAGGTTTTAAGAATGGTAAAGATAAGCTTAGCACCCACCTTAGAAAAGGAGAGATTGACTCAAACCTCGAGAAACAAAGATTTTCGGACGAAAATCTTGCATCAACCGTTAATGTACAGAGTGCAAGTTCTAAACAGCTCCCTAGTTACAATGACGATTTGTTACATTTCTCTACAAACATCCAAAATGGACAATCACTTACGCTGAATCAAGATCGAGTTGTTCGTTAATAGAAACGATCATTGGTAAGCTTCTTCTTTTTATAGTGCTTGTTTATTACTTACTGTACTCAAGTTTAGGCGATATATAGCGTATTTCCTTTGGCAACGAGGAACTTGTTGGTCCTTGTCCTTAAGGAAATAAGTTGCAACAGAATTTGTAGTGATTGGCCACATTGAATGCTAATCTGGTATTTAAAATATCCATATGAATCTAGCATGTACGATATCTAGCGGAAAAAACTTGTCCAAAGTTAGCAGTAAAGACGATGTTGTTCTAGCGTCTATACTTCTACGTTCTTTGAACAAGGTTTTTTGACCACAGCGTGTATCTTACTCTTTAATAAAAATATGCACGAATAATAAATATATATGTAGGATGTTATGCCAGCGCTCTCGAAATTTATTAAATCTTCCTTTCGAAGAAACCAATTAATTGCCAGATGTGTGATTCAGTGCTCTTTATTGTTTTGTTTTTATAACGAAGAAGTAGATCTAAATGAAAGATAGACCTACTCACAAATACATGAAAATGATGCGTTGGCTGCTCATTTTGTGCACTGCAACAGGTCTATTGTTGACCATCACATCCAACACTGTTTCTCACAATACTATTAAGGTTTCCATCAGGCGGAAAATTCCGTGCGAAAGCCAAAAGAAGAAGACATTCCATTTGGTAGAAATTGCGATTGCGAAATTGCGCCCTGTGATGTCAATTTCTACCAATGGTATGTTTTCTTTTACCTTTCGCGCGGAATTTGCCATGTTATAGAAATCAACATTTACTACTTTATTGGGACAAAGTTTTGCGGAGAAAAAATTCGCAGTTGGGTCCTGCAGCAGAATCTTTGCCTTTTACAAGAATTTATTTTCGTGAATGGACCCTTTTCATTTTTTTTCACGGGGATTTAATTTTGCTGCTGGACTAAAGAACAAAAAATTTCCCGGTGATAAATTTTCGTTTGCACTATAAAAGAGAAATATTCTATGGTAATGGTGTAACTACTAATGAGTATTAGACAACAAAGCTCTACTCTAACTACCAAACACTTAAGAGTATACAGGGCCGGCTGAACATAAGCTTTCAAAATCTATCAGGCATCACGTCTGGGACAAATAAACTATTGTGGACAATCCTAAAGTTTTCGCAGGAATTCAATTTCACGGATGCAGCCAAAATAAAGTTGTTGCGCGAAATCCGCGTTATTTTCTCTCCGCAAAATTTGTCCAATAAAGTATTCGCAAATGTTAATTCCATATTATCTTTTTTAGATCAATGCGATTGCCTAAATAGAGTTCCGATGTCCAGTGACTGTTGCTGAAAATGACAAAGACGCGCACGGATTTGTATATTCTATAAGTGCTCGGTTTAGAGCCTTACTTAATCTCCTAGTATGATTTCAGATTTGTTTAAGAACCGTCTCAAAAATAAGATGTACAGAGAACCGAGTTATGATCTTGTAAATGATTGGTTTCTTAATGGCGAAGAAACTAATCCATTTTACACGGGGTACTTAGTGAACCATATATTATATTTATTGGCGGGGGTGGGCGGCAAATACTTCCTTAACTTTTGATCTAAATATGCTCGGTCTAAAATTTCCCTAAACTTAGTTTATTATAATTACTTTTAATTTATATAAAAATATTTCCCAAAACAGTCAATATTTCTCTGACGTCAGCATTTTTTATTCCAGAACCAAGAATTTCCTCTTAGGAAATAAAATTTTAGCAAAACACTAAAAACTCTTGCAAGAAATTATAGTTACTTTTATGCAACAATTTTTACATAAAATCAACTGATATTTTGGGCATTACATGCAAAAAAAAAACCCACTTAAAAAAAGATTTGCTCGTATTATTTGCGCCCTGAAACAAAATCAGGGCGTGATTACTCACGTTCTGCATTCATTTCATGAATTTAATCGATTTTCGAAACCGTCACTAAGTTATAGAGGCTGTCCTAAAATTTAAAGTTAATCATGTTAGCCGTCTGAAAATTATGTAAAAAAATCTCCCAGGTATATTTGCTCCCCTCTCCCGTGTAAAATATGGTTAGCCCAACACTCTTCTATGTAGTTTATTTTTTGTTGGATTTGGTTAAATTTAGACAGCATTTACATGGACCTCTAAGTGAGTTTCACCCTAAACGAGCTTGCAATTGATTATGGTTTCTTCGGTACAAATGCAAGATCGTTTAGGGTGAAACTCATTTAAAGGTTCATGTAAAGGCTACCTTGATTATGTACATAGCCCAGTTGGCAAAGCCTTGTTCAAAGTCAGCAGTAAAATTGCTAGAACAACGTCTTAAGCGTCTTTACTTTGAACTTCAAACAAGTTTTTGTCCGCTGGGAGTAGTAATATGTTAATTCTTTTGTTACGGTACACACGCTGTTGTCTTTGCAAAAACACATGAGTACACAGCGTAAAATACTACTGAATACGGAGTCCGTACGGCTCCTTTCCATGCATGGCAATACACAATCCGGATACACCTGTACGGACTCAGGAGTCTTTCACGCTGTATAATTTCAACTCTTTTGTGATGGTCAAGGCGGATCTCTACTAAGCGAATTCTTTCGCACAAATTATATGGCTGACAGTGACCTCACCAGACAAGTGAGGTCACTTTCAACTAATAGAGATCCGCCTTTACCCGTATGTTTTACTACATTGTAGCAGTTATTCAACTCGTATTTTAGCTTAGGGTGGATCTCTACTCCACACCAGGCGACGTCGCTTTCAACCATCGTAAGGGCTTCATTTAGAATTCGCACGAACGAATTCGTCTACCGTAAATGATTTATTAGACGTCCCCGGTTAATTAATCGCGCCTGTCGAATAAACGACCCCCTAAAGATATCCTTTTTTAACAAACTCTTATGTTACATAAACGCCTCTATCGAATAAACGTACCCCGGAAATGTTGCTTTTTTTAATAACTCCCAAGAGAGATTGTTACGGATTTTTCAAAAAACATTATTTTGGAAAATTTGTCTAAAGGATGAAAACTAAAACTCTGAAAATTTCAGCTTCATAGCGCGTTCCAATCAAAAGTTATAAAAACATAATAAGGCAGGGTGTGGATTCCGCCCCTAACATGAAAACTTCCGCCGGACGTCTATTCGATCATATACGGTATTGGAGTTCCGTCTTAGTGGTATTAAATCTTACCACATACCGTAAAACTCCAATTATACAGAGTTCAGATAAGATTATGGAAGTCAGATTTAGGAAATTTTATACTAAAAAAGATACTTTTTTACCTGAGTATAGTGGAAAAACACAGTTGTTTCTAAGACTTTTGTTTTTACGAGTAAAATGAAATATGAATTAAATGCTCTATATTATGAAGCATACCCAATGGGCAAGAACTTGTACAAAGTTCGCAGTAATGACGCTGGAATAACGTCCTCAACGTTGTTCTAGCGTCATTTTGCGGACTTTGAACAAATTTAAGCCTACTGAATAATTTGACGTGGGATTCATTTTGTACTATCTTAGAGATAAAATTCGAATATCTACAGATTCTAATAAATAGACTCTAATAAATGAATGCATAAAAACTTGTTCAAAGTCCGCAGTAAAGACGATAGAACAACGTCGTTCGACGTTGTTCTAGCATCTTTACCGCGGACTTTGGAAAATTTCTTGCCCACTAGGACTGAATGTTTGATTGAGAAATAAACTCTTCTATATATCTACTAAATTTGTAAAAAAGCTGCATAAATTGCTGCACAATATTTAGTCACGCACGCTGTTGATCCGATTTCCTTGAATTTTCTGATTTGCTCATCCAGATTTCATATATATTTATTCGATTTTTTAAAAAAGGTACCTAGTAAGTGAATCCATGCAGTACTTAATTATAATATTAGAATATCCTAGCAGACAGGTAACATCATATCAAGTGACGTAGCTAATCGATATGATGTTGTTTGGGCATTATATCTTCGTTGTGTTCTTACTGAAGTCTGTTTACCTTGAACAATTGAAGTTATAATGGTATTTCCAGTAGAATATCATTTTTATGAACACCATAGCTTGAGCTCTATCCTTACTTATTTATGTCATCAACAGCTACGAGTTATAACTATGGTAACTTGTTGCCTAGCTATATACTTGACCCTACGCCACAGCTGTCAAAGCCACATTTTTGTCAGATCTCAACCAATCTTACTGGCTTGTTTGGACCTACCAAAAACTTAAGCTCCCGCTAGTACATCTCAATTAGATTATAAAGGTACATAAGCCTCTCCACACAACATAGTATGTTATATCCTTTACTTACTACTGCAAACTTTTCATAGCTACAAGCACTCACATAAATATTTGAGAAAATGTAACATTTGTGCAAATATTCCGAATTTCCCCTTTGGCAAAAAGCTTTAGAAAGACACAAGGCACACAAAACAGAATGTGTTCCAATAGCCCTGGTAACTAGGCTTTTAGGGAACAGCAGAATTTGTCGAAATAGGAAAGAAAGACCTAAACTCCTAAGCCCGAAGTCTCTACGAGATAATTCTATATTGTCCTGGTCATTTTCGGCATTTGAAATCTACTTGTGTGTATTACTCACTATATTCATAAAATGACTTATTATTTATGTGTTTGCTTGTAGTTATGGACAGGGGCTCAGGCTAATTAAAAAGAATCCGCTATGCTCAGTAAATGTAAACAAGAAACATTGAAAACTCATATCATACATAAACACAAATGAATCTAAGCTAGTTCTAGAAATTCCAACTGAAGTTTCTTCCAGTTATTTTGTGAGGAGTCACATCATGTAAGACTACTGAATACGGAGCTGTACAGCTCCGTATCTGGACTGTGTATTGTCATGTACGGTATTACACAGTCCGGATACGGAAATGTACGGACTTCGTCTCAAAAACAGTAATTTGAATCAGAGTTTTGAGAAACGAATATGAGATTTCGAATCAGCCCCATCAAATTAGGGCACATTCTTATTTTCATTGAAAACGATGCAATTTTATTTGTTGGTCCAACTTTGAATTTTGAATGTTATGCTGTCCTCTCCACCAATCTTTTCATTTTTATTTTACTTTCCCTATCAAGGTTTGTAATCTACATCATACATTAAATAACAGGAAGCCTAACGGGCACACCGTGAAGTCGGATTAACATTGGTCTGGAGTCATGTGCCTGCTGGAAACACATAAAAGATTCCACAAATCACTTATATAATACAAAAAAAAAAAAAAATAATAATAATAATATAAAAATAAATAAATAAACAAATAAGGAAACAAAAATAGTATAGAGCGTTGAATACTAAAACTATTTTCCCTCCAAACTTAGTTTACAATATGTACTTTCAAATTTATATAAAAACAATCCCAAACAGTCAAAATGTTGGTGACGTCAGTATTTTTATATTACTATAGATCTTGCAGTATTACTATAGCTTTTGCAGTATTACAGTGGGATCTCCATTAGACGGACATACCAGTAAGCGGACACTTCGTTAAGCCGGCCAGTTTTTCTAAGTCCGGAATGTTTACAGTAAAATTCTCATAGATAGATCTCTATAAGGCGGACATTCATAAAGCGGACATTTTTTAGCTCAAAATTAATTTCTCTCCCTGCATTTCCTTCTCTTAGCGGATATTGAAATAAAAAATGCTTATAAATATATTTAAAATCTCGAAAAAGTTATATGACCATCTCTTATCCATTGCAAATTTTCGTCCTATGTTTCTTATTTTTATTATCCAAATTCAGCACCGTTTCTTCTGTTTTTTATATACAACCGTGCGGAGTTTCACACGTCATTGAACATATATACAACCGAGAGGAGTTTCACACGTTATTGAACATATTATTTTTTCTTGAAAGTAGCTAAAAAGTTTAAAATAACATAGCAGGGTAGTAATAGCCTGAGCTCCAGTCCCAAACTACAACAAGTAACTACTTGTCGTAGTTTGGGACTGGACCTCAGGCAGGGTAGTAAAGGTAAAATATGGTTTTAATAGGCCATTTTTATAATCTTTCTCACTATGCACATTTTCTTTTTTATAAAAAAATCCAACTCCTATTCAGTTTTTTAAATAAAAATTTTTATTCACGAAAACGCAATTCTTTTGAATAAATTAGAAATATTTGTATTACATTTGCTGACTCCCCTATGCGTAAACTAAGTTCATAGATTTCAGTTTCGTTGATACGGTTACTTAAATAGTTCAAATATTGTTGTGATTATGCTAAGATAAGGATGATAAGTCTAAGCACCTGACATTAAAAAGAGTAAGGTAGTCTTTCACGTTGTGATACGGTCGCAGATACCTCCATCCGTATATGGTTTCTTATTGCAAATAAATCAATCATAAACAAGATCATTGTTTACATAAACCAATCACCTACACGATCATTGTTGACATAAACCAATCACCTACACGATCATTGTTTACTTTATGGAGTTATTCTTTGCTGCTAGGCACACTGAAAGAAGAAAATATAAAGACATGAAGATTCTATTCTGCATATTTTTGTTAACTTGTCAATTTAAACTGAGTAAGGGAAATGGTGTATATTTCCATGTTAAACATGAAAGTGTTCATAAGACATCTGTCGTTGCAAAGTATTCATTACAATCTCTAATGTCTTGTTTGTCAAAATGTAACTTACATAAACATTGTGATCATATTGGGTTATCTGAAGAATTAGATTTTTCAGAGCGTGGAGATTGTTTTTTGTTAAATGATTCTGAATCAAGGAAACGAGATCATGTTCAATTGAGAGATGGCGATGGAAAACATTTATTACTTCATGTTATGAGAGATGTAAGTATTTTTTTCCAATAATTTCCAACGTCGTAACAACATAAAAACGACGTCGCTTATGATTTGCCAAATTGTAAACTCCAATTCATTTAGTTAGGACACACTATTTTATCATTTTTCAAGAATATAGCTACCAACCACTCTATTTCACTTCATTAACTCCCCCCGCCGCCCCCACACAAATCTGTAAATTTTCAAAACTGTTAACCTCGTACCCAGGGCTTTTTAACTGTACCTCTCCTTACTATATTTAGTTTAGGTAAGTAAGAGTAGTTCTTATGAGAATGAATGGGTTATATACTGAGTGGACCCGCAGCGTCGTAACAACGACGTAACAACGTCATAACGATGTCGTTTTGACGTTGCTACGACGTCGTGTGCCGGCAGGGTAGGTTTTTGATTCTTTTCAGAATTGGTAATCTACCAAAGCATATTTTTTCTTTAGACTTGGGAAGAGAACAATTATCCAAAGACACAAGGATGCACAGGTAATCCTTCTACATACTCTTATTGTGCACTGCATTCCCAGTAAGCAAGAACATGTTCAAAGTCCGGAGAAAAGACGCTAAAACAAGGTCTTCAACGATACAGCGCTGATTTGTTTCTATAATCACTCAACGCGTGCGAAGTCTTTGTTAACATTGAATTGAGATCTAAAAGTCGAAACAATGTATTTTGTTAATTACACATCCAATGTGAGGTGTTATTGTGTTTCTTCTGGACACCTTTTGTTTTTTTTCATAGCACATTGCGAATTTAGTGAGTGGTCTTCATACGAATCATGCACTACTTCTTGTGGATATGGTACCAAAAGAAGAAGAAGAAGTTGTTATTCTCTATCATCTTTAAATAATGGAAATAAATGTGAAGGCGTTACAGAAGAACTGACAGAATGTCTAACTCGGTCATGTCCAGGTAACTCTCGAAATTCTTAGCAGTAGATATAAGACGTACAACCAATGTTGCATTGCAAAATGTTTCTACTTTGAGTGCAACAAAAGTTAGCAAAATTTATATGACTAAATTCGACAGCATATCCGCTGTAGAATTCCGATATCAACAATTATCAGTCAGGATTCAATTATATCTTTCATTCCGCCGAAATAAGGATTTCATGTACGTCATTTTTGATAATATGACAAAAGTCCATTTGTAGTGGCAAAAGTAATATATATTCAATTGGAAGTAGTTGAGGCACATAAAGCGAGCTTGCAATTGATTTATTCTATTGTTACAAGGAAAACAATCCATTGCAAAATTCTTGATCGAGTATTTTTTTCTGTAAATTGTATTATTGAGATATAGACAGCCTTTATATGGACCCCTAAATGAGCTACATCTTAAACGAGCCTGCAATTGATTGGTACGAAGAAACCAATCAAATGCAAGATCGTTAATGGTGGAACCCATTTAGAGGTCTATGCAAAAGCTTATATGAAAGATATATATGAAAAATGATTGCCGCACAGGCTCACCAAATGCAATAATGAAGTTGCGTAGTGCTATCCAAAGAAGGTGTATTGTATAAGTTATCTTTTTAGTGGATGGAAAATTTAGCAGCTGGTCTTCATATGGTGCTTGTGATGTGACGTGCGGTAATGGGACACAAACAAGAGCCAGAGCATGTGATTCTCCTCCTCCTGCTCATAATGGACAACCTTGTGATGGAGCCAAAGTAGAAACAGCAGTCTGTGGTACTGACCCGTGTCCTGGTAAATATTGCTTTTAAATATTTTTAGGTTGGCACCCAGCTTCACAGAGATTTCCCACTACCTAAGTAAGCACACAACGTTGGAGCAACGTCGAAACAACGTTAAAACCACCTTGCTATATCGTGTTTACGTTGTTTCGACGATGTTACGACGTCGTGTATTGGCATGACTATACGAACTGAAGATGCAGGCATATTTGAAGCAGTATTCCAGCATCGGCCGTGGTTTTGGATGTGGTATAGATTAATCAATTAAATTTTTACGGTCTTGATGTCATCCTGACTTACAATCATGGCAAATGTAATCTACCTAACTGATTTAAAAGAATTAATAATTATTTCCGTACTCAATATAATAACTCAATTACCAAACCTCCAACGAGAACAAATGGTTGCCCTGAGCAAAAACCTATCATACAAATCAATTATAATGCCGAAACGGAGGGCTCGTTTTGAACTACATTGGTGGATAGAAAATATAGACATCCCCAATGGCAAGGGAATAACAATGAAACCCCCAGAACTAACGGTTTCATCAGATGCTTCTCTACATAGGTGCCAATCAATTGCAGCCTGTCAGGGAACCTTCACAGAGGGGGCATGGAGCAAGAAAGAAATACTCTTACATATAAGCAGTCTGGAATTAATAGCAGTGGAGTATGTCATAAAAACATTAACTAAGGAGAGCCAAGCCAAATCCATACACACGCAGAACGACAATACTTGTGCGCTAGCTTATCTAATAAGTATGGGGGGGGGGGGGGGGGGTCCAAAGAGCCCGGAACTGACAAAAATGACAAAAACGATATGGTTATACTTACTGAACAAGATAAAAACCTGCAGTACATGGAGTACATCCCACACAACTCAA
>JAULBZ010002507.1:0-18617 GCA_032360805.1 Neoturris breviconis | reverse complement strand
CCCCCCCCCCCCCCCCCCCCCCCCCCCCCCCCCCCCCCCCCCCCCCCCCCCCCCCCCCCCCCCCCCCCCCCCCACCGTAGATACGGTATACCTTATGTGTTACGAAATTTGATGGGCTTATACATGTGAGGCTTATAATCGGAGTGGGGGGAGGGGCTTTCAACCTTTTCTCTTGAGGGTTTGATTTAGCGGGTGTTGACTGCATATATATTCAACATTGTAAGATTTAAATATCAAGACGCTAAAAATTGTTTCATTGTTGCATATACCACTGACCAAGTTTATACACCAACTACATAACGTGCGGTTGACGGTTTATATTTTTAATGTTATTTCGATGTCTCACAAGGTTGTTATTCAATTTGTTCACCGAAAACACGATGTGGGCAGTGATGTTACACACCATCATTGTTATCGCCGACATCACAACGTCACAATAAAACATTAATCATAATTAATATCTGAATTTTGATTGAAAGTCATTTTTGCGGTGTCTGAACCTTCAAGCACCCATTTTAGTAGTTTTATCCTTATAAAGAATCGTAGAAGATTAAATCATTAAATATTTGCGTTTGCCCACGTATATGTTAATTTCAAAGCTTCCATTTCATTAGAGAGTTTCTTGAGATTATCTGCCGCTCGACATGATACCACTAATCAAGCTTTAAAAATTTCGTATACAATGACAAGCTTTTTAAAAAAATTTACGTTTTTTCTTTTTTTTTGTAGTAAATGTTTTGACGTTGTCATGTAATAAATTAACATACCGTCATAATGTATTGCATCAAGTTACATAAGTTTGTTATTAAACTGTTTTTAAATACGTCCTCCATTTTTAAATACGTCCCCCTATTCATAAAGTAGATTATATGCTATTTCTAAACACATGTGTCTACGTATGTTTTGTTATTCAGTAGAGAAAGATTGGAACTGTTTCTGTAGTCATTATATTCCTTTTTGTTCAACGGGAGCACAAGCCTGAACTGCTGGATATCGTATGTGGAGGAGTATTTTTAGAACAGTTTTCAATACTTAAAAACTCTCTTCCACAGGTGATGTCGAGCAGTTTATTTAGGCTTGGATCACTGTGTGTCCTTATATGGAATGGTTTATCGAGTCAGATATGTAGAATATTGTCGCAAATTATTACGTAGGAGTGTGTAATTATTACGTAGGAGCATGTAATTAAATAGTGTGAGCGTGTCCCCCCTTTGATAATTTATTAACACATGAGGATTTAAGTAAGTTTTATATGAATGCTTCATTCATGCGGATCAAGGTAAGATAAGTATTTTGCTTTTTTGTCATTCTTTATTTTTTAAAAATCATACGCAATATCATTGGTTTAAAAAACGAATTGAATATTTCCTTGTATGGACTGTGTATATAGCCATATATGGCAACACACACCCTTTCGGACCGTGAAGTTTTTCAATGGTTAAAACAACGTTGAAAAAATGTCACATGCCTATTTGGCCGATTGGGAATCACCCGGAAGTCATATTCGGATTCACTCTTTTTCACTGGCTGTAAATGGGCACATTTATGTATCATGGGAAGATGTTCATATCTTCTTGATGACAGCTTTGAGTGATCGGGAAATAAGTTTATTCAAGGAGCTGTGGATAGAAAATGTATGAAAATTTACACCTCACAAGCTCCTATAAGAGATAAATGTAGACTATTAAATAGTCTTTCACAGGCATTCGGAATAAGGTTAGGTTTACATGAGCTGCAAGATAAATGAGACTTTAATACACGCAACCCGTGATAATATACCACCTTTGGTACTAGTCTACTCTACATATTTTAAAAGAACTGGAACAGAATGTTTGCTGGTAAATGAAGCATGTATTATTTTATATCATTTTTAAATTCGAAAGGTGGTGAAATAATAAAGCCCACATAGTTCAAGAATATATTTTTGAATCATGTTAAGAATGATATTGCGCGTGATGAATCCAGTGGGACCATCCTGTAATTGAAAAATTATTATTAATTGGAAATATATAAATTATAAATATATTAGCTTTCACAAAATTTCGCGTTTTTTTATTACTCTCGGAAGTACCACGACAACTTGACATAATCGAAACTGACAAACAAAGCGTTTTAATGTATTGGCTTTCAAAGAAAAACCGCTGCACTCCCTGAAGTGTACAATAAAATACACCGCCTTTGATAAAAAATCACCGCTCTCGCATTCTTCAGTTTATAAACGTTTTTTATATTCGACTATTGTTGCTTCATATATATTTTTATTTTGTTTATATTACACATACTCTCTTATGGCTCTTGAATCATCCCTATCTGCATTCGTTATATTGTTACAAAATATGCTATCGTGAAAACACCGCTCTGTATCGGTCTCCAATCATCACTTAGTTAAGAAAATACTGACGTTTGAATTTAAAAACAGAAAAGAAAGGATTTAAAAAGTTAGATCAGCTTTAATACCCTTAAGTTTTAATTTCTGATATCGGATGCACGGATATGACGTTTCTTAAACAGTAATATGTTACGAACAGAGCACAAACAGAATCAATTGCAGGATCGTCTTTCGACCAGACAGAAGATGTCGGACCAACGACTCCGTTTTCACGTTGTTTTGACGTTTTTTCGACGCCATGTGCCCACTGAGTTTTTCTCTTCTTTGTAGACATGAGTTAGTTTCAATATCTATGTATTCGATTCACCCGATATAAATATCGGTGTCTCATCAGTAGTCTGGTCTGATTTAGTTATTTGTACTTTCCAATGTTGTTTCCATGATTTACTTGTCTAATGGCAGTTTAAGAAAGAAGAAAGCCTGGAACAGAGGTGGTAGTTTCGTTTTATTATAAAAAGAGATATTACATAAAACAACTTCGTTCCCATTGATCAATCTGTTCATGCAAATTAGATGCTATTAAGACTGATAATAATACCTCGTGTGGAGGAGGGATTATGAGTATAGTTTTCAGTTTCGCAGCTGAAAAAAATACTTAAAAACCCTCCTCCACAGGTGATGTCTGTTATTTTGTAATACTAATTAATATTGGGCCGAGGTTGTACTCAAATATTCCACGGTATTTCTTTGATATCTAATCCAGAGAGGATTGAAGAATCAGGGAAGGATAAATGGGAAATAAGTGAAATATTCTCTCTGATACGTAACAATGCATCATGATAGATAGAAGTGAGTTATCGTTTTAGACGGGGGTTGAATTTGTGCAATATTTTATCTTTTACTGCGATGAAAAACATTGTTTGGAAAGCAAATTAGCGCGTTGAGAAAGTAGCCAGGTTAACATGCACTGACACAAGGAGTACAAACTTGGCGTTTGGATTGCTTTTAACTCCCTGTTTTGTGATTGCCTTTAACACCCTGTTTATGATACTTTTAAAGAAATCACACATCATGTACAAATTAACTAACTATTGTTCTTAATTCTTTGTCATCCTCAAAAGACTCATATAAATATTTATAGTTCTAAAATGAAGACGCAGTGATAATTAGTTACAAAAAACATGTCATCATTGTATCTTTGAAGTGCAAATTATAAAACGAAGTTAATTTTGTTATTTATAGATACTTGAAAATGTTTGTGTTATAAGTATAACATCAAAGTGTTCAATTTAAAAGCCGAAATAATGCTTCATACATTCGTATCGCTTATTGATTATGTCTGGAAGAGTTGTATTTTTTTCGAAAGTAGTTGTTTTATTTCTATGATGTTTTATTAATGTGATATCCTTATGGAGCTATGATGATCTAATTTTATTGTCGAGTAGTGTTGTAAAAGCATGTGTTTGTTAAAATGATGACTTTTAGTCTTGTTGTTAAGTCTTTGCTTTACATTGAAAAGATGAAAATGGCATACAAGATCTTTGTTAAAAAAACATTTAAAGTGTACTTTTATGTCGTTTTTTTAAATATGCATATTTCACTCTTCTGTACAGAGCTTCGCGTGGGTCCTGCAAAAGCAGGTCACCTTGATCCCAGTGGGGACACATCGACGTCAATAAGCTGTAGTTGAAGTCTAGATATCAAAATGATGTCTTTTCAAAGTTGATGATGTCAGCAGGAATCAGGTCCCTCAATTTATCCTTTTCTTGTTCTCTTACATATATCTTTTTAATTAGGAGAACGCAAATATGATTGGTCGTAGCTAGACAAGTCTCCCTCATTTTTAGCTTCTAGCCACTAATTTATTTAGCTTGGAAACATACATGGCGCCTTGCAAGCTTTTGCTACTTGTTTATAATAAACAATCTAATTTGAAATTTGAAAACAATCAGTTTTAAGATTATCGGATCGTATCATCGTCACATTACTACCATTAATAGTTGGTAATCAATACCACTCAATTTATTTTCAATACTAAAAACCGTTAGGTTCAAACATCAATCTTAGTTTCTAGTTTTCTACTTAAAACAGCTAGATTTTCGCTGCTAAATGTAAGTAAGAAGATGTAGGAACGAAGCTGGTCTATCTTAGAACTTATTAAAGTTACGTTATCAACGTGTCACATAAAAAAGATTGATTTTAATAATATTCACACCTTGTTTATTAATATGCCAGCGAGGAAAAACACGTTCTAATCCCACAGTAATAGTAACGTTAGAAGATCGTTTTCATAGTTGTTCTAGCGCTTTTTCTACGGACTTTAAACAAGTTTTTGCATACTAATAATGGACCATTCCATGTTTCTTTTCTCTACACAATATTCACGGAGTTATCTCTTGGTCTGATTTGTTCTAACTGTCTAAAACAACGCTTGCGAGAAGAACTCAATGAACCAAATTCATCCAATTTTAGCATTTTTAAAAATTTAAATCTGCAAAATATTAGACTGGATATAAGTCGGGCATAATCTGGAAATTATTAAAGGCTAGTAACTGAATAATACTAAATATTGAAAAGTAAGTTGCAGAACGTAAAAGGAAAGTAGAGACAGACATTAATTAGTAATTAAAAGTAATAATTAGTCTGACAGAGTCGAACTGTGTGGGAGTTTATAGCTGCTTCTTTTGTTCTCATGAAGAAATTTATAGTTTTGTTGATCAGACTAAAACATAGACTGCAGAGTATCTATAGAAGCTAAAGTTCGTAAGCGTGCCCTGGGGAAAGTTAAAAGTGAGTTTTGCGGCTTTAACGAAACTTTTAAATGTAAAGAAATGTGTTTAAAAGTATCTTTGACTGGATTCCTTTCAACAGAAACCTATCTTTAAAAAAGAAGTAATTGAATCAAACAAAACGAATAATAGCATCATCAGAAACATGAAAACGTACCGCCACGCATTAACACGTTATCATAAAGCTGTAAAAATGTGTTCGCAATTCGACATCAAATAGCTTCTTGCACCTATCAAGTTACTTGGGGCTTTTATGTACGAAGTTAACAGTCGCAATGTTTCTTATGTTTCTTTTACGGTTTGATATTATTATTATTTGATAGGACAAATAAGTGTTTCCGCAAGTGATAATTAGCACTTTGACTCTCTCTATTAGGGACCGTTACTAGGGACCGTTACTAGGTAACACATTATTTATGATTCACGTAAGTTTAATCGTTAATTGATATACTGGTATATATTAGTTGTTATTTATTTGGTACGAAGTGTAATATTATCACATACCTGAGTTATACGTTAGTAAAAGAACTTCTCAGCTGGTAAAGACTTGTTCAAACTACTCAGCTTCTTCATCGTTGTTTTAGCATCTTTACTGGGAAATTTGAACAAGTTTTTACCACCTTGTTTTTACCATTGAGAAGCTATATCTTCTACTTTTCGGTGTGGACACACTATAATCAAATGGCGTCAAATATTTTAGCTCAAAGTTTTTCGAGATTGTTGGACCATGCTCCTGGAAAAGAGAGTGTCTAATCAAAAGACGACGTTTTTGCTATTAAACGACTACAGCGTTGTTTATATGTCTGGATGTGGTTTACCTGCTGCTGTTGTCCGTTGAGATTATTAAATGATTGTAAAGCATGATGAGAATGTTCATACTGTCATCAAACATCTCAACATATTCGAAAGTGTTGACCGTACTTTTAAGTCCCCTCTTATAATGATACAAATGAATTGTAAAATAATTTCGTTTCTCTACAAATGGTAATTTACAGGTTATCCATCACAGTTAACTATATATGATGATGGTCATAAATTACCGTTTGAGAGTCTTATCTTAAAATTAGGGCTAATTAATGATACAATAAACCGTTGTGCTTATTATTTATAAAACAATAAATAATGGTCAATTTCCTCTCTAGTCATTCCCATCGTATTCCCACCGTTACCTTTGTATACTAACCGATGTTGATCTTTCTATCGCCCATGTATTACGTGCACACGCGCGTGGTTGCGTGTTGCATAACAGCAGAATTTACAGGAAAGAGTATGGAGATAACGTTCTTTCAATTGATTGGTTTCTTTCCGATGAATTGACCAATCAACTGCAACCTCGATGATATAGTTGTATTTTAGGTGAATTTAAAATTCTTTGGTAGATAGTCACACAGCCCGACGTATCCGTATTTCTCCGACTTTTCTTTTATAATTTTGTCGGAAATGTTTATAAATTCTATTAGAATCTAATTGGTGGTGGCGTGCAGGAAGTTTTTTTGATTGGACAATATCTGACCAATACAATCACTCGGCTAACTTTCTAACAAAATGATAAGTATTAAATAATCTTAAATTTAGTAAAAATCTCTGATAGATTTTGTATTATATTCTACTGGACATGACACTTAAAATTTAACACGTCGTTCAATGTCGAAAAGACATCGTTTTGTTATCACGACGTCAAAACAACCGGACTTTTTGACGTTGATTAGACGTGGCGTGCCGAAAAGTTTCTTTTGTAATACGACTGATATTGTGAATATCTCTGTAAAAATCAATCAATCGTCCAAATAAGTTCATAGGAAAATCATACTGCGTTTTGTAATAGGCGTGATTGAATTAATGTTTATTTGCAAGTTGGTAATTATGAAAGTGGTATTAGTTGTTATTTATTTGGTACGAAGTGTAATATTATCACGTATCTGAGTTATACGTTAGTAAAAGAATTTCTCAGCTAGTAAAAACTTGTTCAAAGTACTCAGCAACGACTTCTTCATCGTTGTTTTGGCATCTTTACTGGGAAATTTGTTAAATGTTAAAAAAATAATGTTCTAAGGAAAGTTTGTAAATATACCCTCTAGTAGTTATATTCAAGAATGTTGGTTTTGTGGAGCGACAAATATTTGGTAAGAATTCTAGATATCTGATTTAATTCAAGGGTGTTTGCGGAAAAAGCTAAGAGGAGTTTGTTTCGCACAGGTTTTGACTTAAGTCCACTTAAGTATTAATTTCAACTTTTTTCTTCACATTCGACATGTAACATCTAATATTACGTCACGTCGTAGTTTAAGTAACGTTAAAACAATCGGTGTTGCTTAGATGTCGCAAATTCTGTTTTCGAGTGGGCACACAACGCTGAAACAACGTTAAAACCACGTCACGACGTCGTTTTGGTGATGTTTCGACGTCATGGGCCGACAGGGTGAGATGATCAAACCAATGATACTAAATGACTTAAAAACGTTGATGGGTTGTCAGCACAGATTGTAAACCACGTGATTCTCCGTTACTCATTAAAAATCAATATATTTGCCTGTCTGATTTTTATATTACAATTCATTTTTGTGGAACACAAACAGACATGGCTTTATACTCTGCTCATTTTCAGTAACGCTGAAGAAAGATAAGTTACCTTATAGAAGCTGACTTGTTTTAACCACAAAAGACAATGAATGGTTAAAGTCAGTTCTTTACAAAAGCCTAGACAAGCAATATAGTTGCACCGTTAACCGTTTATACTGAAGTATTAGTTAAAGATATATCATTAAAATGTTGTCACGTGATCTACTATCAGCCACTTAAAATGATAGTAGCTAAAGTAAATGTATACGATAATTATCATGGTAACTATCTTTCTCTAAACTGACCAATCATCATCACAATATCAATGCCATCATCATGAGACGATAGTTATTTCCGGAAACATTTTGCTTTTCACACGGTTGCGCCTGAAATTCTAATGGTTTTCCTTATTGTTCACTGCTTGAGCATAGTTTCAGGCTACAAAATCTGAGCTTTCAAAAATCTCGCATTATTGATTAGTTACGCAATAGTTAAAAACAATTTTAAAATATCCAATGTGCTGTTGTTTTACAAATGATCTACTCATAGGGTGTTACTGTTAATATCTAGTTGATATTAGCAACCCATGGGTATACAATTTCTGTAGAAATAATAAATCTTATCTGCAGTTAACAATCTTGACATATGATTCTTTCATAACATATAAACCAATCACCCTCTTAATTATTTACTTCCTTTCCGAATGTGCTTACAAAAAGATAAGTTTGTACAAAAGAATCGCTTCCTTGAGGTCTAGTCTGGTTCATATCATAATGTATGAGATCTAGGTTCATATCACATAATAGTCTTTTGATAACATGTACACTCAATAAAAATGACGTCAACAGAAGGGAATATTAATTCAATATATCGTTTGTAGGGTAAGCTAGTTTAACAGTGACCAGGTAGACCAACACACAGTATGAAAGACTGCTAAATACGGAGTATATGTCAATATACAATTCTTAGACGGAGACAAGTCCGTATTCAGTAGTCTGTCACCGTAAAAAAAGGTAAGATTATTACAGTCTATTCTGTATTTCTTTCCATGACAGATCCTAAAACTTATTCCAAAGTGAGTGCAGATATGTTTCATATTTATAGAGACTTAGTCATTGATATTGCAATGGGCACGATGAGTCAGCACATTTTATGAAGGCTATGTTAATTAATTTCTATGTAATGTAGTATTACGTCATCAAGAAACTGTCTCGCAAATCTATAGCCGTTGAGATATGGCGTCTCATGAATTCGATTTTTACCTTTTTCCCCAAAACATTTGATAGACAATTATTTTTTTATATTTAAAGTCTGTTTTCCTTCTCTTCACGATAATAAATTAATAATAATAGTAATAATAAATAATGAACTTTTTAAGCTTTTCATGTTTTTAAACAAAGCAACATGAGTACATTATGTCACACGGCGTCACCCACCCCCTTTAGAAAATACAGAAATCCTTTTGGATGTTGTCTGACAGAAATAATCATTTAGGCGTCAAAGACGTAATTCACAACCAACCTCTAAAAGTAAAAGAATTTATCGTGAATAGAACAATAGTCATACAATTAACTTCAATAACACTATCAATTAAAATTAAACAATAACATCCAAACTTCAGTTCCATGTCTTCGCGCTTTCTAACATGTTCTGGTGTATTAATCTATTTTAAAAAGACTGAGTACTAAGTTGAATTCAATTCTGAGATATCAGTTTACAGTCTACAAAACTACATGCATGACCGTCCCTCTTTCTAATCCCTCACCCTTCATAATACTCGTCTAAAACCTTTCAAATCAGTCGTGGTAAAGAACGGGAAAGGGTTGACTCAGCAATTGTGGTAAAGAATGAGAGAGGTTTGACTCATCATTTTTGTGAAGAGAACTATCGGAAAACTATATTAATTAAGTATAACGAGCTTTTAATTAAATCTATTGTTATTAATTCTATTTAGTCTAACGAACTCAAAATACAAGTCCATTACATCTACTTATCTGCAGCACTCCATCTTTGATGCTAGATTGCTTAGTGTGACGTATTTAGCAGTATGTTGTTAAGTGTTGACAGAACAATAAACGATGAAGTGTAAAATTTCGTTTTTCTGACTTTCCTTTTCTGATTGATATGCATCTAGGGTCATAATAACAATATTGTAGCAGCCAATAAGGCACGTCGTAAACTTTCTAGTGTTAACCATCAGAATGTTATAAATCATATATGGAAATATCACAAATCACTAGCCTGTGTTATATATAGTTACTTTGCTCGTTTCAGCTAAAGGCGAATAAATTTATATTGTCACCATCGGACACGTGACGTTTGATCAACGTCGAAACAACGTCATAGCGCCGTCATTTTGATGTTGTATTAGCGTTGATCTAACGTCAGGTACCTTTTTGGTGTCAGGCTGATTTGATTGTTTATATTTTGATTTATTGTTTTTATTAGCTTGTTGGCACGTTTCATTACTTGACATTTAGCCCGTACACTCTTCTATTGTTTTAGAAAGTAACGGTTTAGAAAAAATATTTTCTTTTTTAAAAAGTTCATGTTTATTTTAATAACGGATTTTTCTTTCCTTTGAGGAGAGGATATGAAAATATTTCAACCACTTATGAATTTGTTTTTTAAAGGGCTGTTTCTAACATTCTTGGCGAGTTTTTGAGGATAAAAGATCTTAAAGGTTTGATGATATATAGGAGGTTAATTTCGAAGAAGAACAGACGCTAAGAGGTAGTTACAAGAAAATATTAAATCAAATAATCAAAGTGATTGATTACTTTCCAGGTCGTTTACACCCTTCTCCACTGTTGTCCGGTTTGTACTTTTTTCTGTCTGCATATCTGTATTCTGCGCATAGAAGAGACAATTATTTATAATTTCAAACATCCTCCATTGTAAAAGGTATATTATAAGTTAACTTTTGATTGTCAAAAATATCTGAAGAAGAAAACCGGGCCAAGTAAACATCACAACAATATATGCTCTAACGATGGTTGTTTTGAAATGAATTAAAAACCACTTTTAAAACCAAATATATCCATTTATGCACGCTGGCTTACAACAATTTTAACGGGAATTTTATTATATCAATCATGCATTATCTATTTTGTACGTCTTCATTCCGCCAATTAACCATATTTGATCATCGTTAAAAATGTAATTGTTATCAATCAGCAATCATATGTCTTATCAAGTACATTTTATCGAAAATGACAAGCACGTTTCTTGATTTATATGTTTCCTATCCGCTTGCTATAAAGAAGAAGGCACTATACAATTTGAAACAGTTAGGATGTGACACGAGCTTGACGGGTAACATCAATTGCTATTTGAAACAGTTAGGATGTGACACGAGCTTGACGGGTAACATCAATTGCTATTGGAAACAGATTTGCATGTTACAAACACTTATTGGATCCGGTTATGGCAAGGAAATTAGTGTTTGTTACGTGCAGGCCAGATTGTGTGTATGGTTATTTAACAGTTTAGCTGAATGCTTATATGCTTTTATAAGGGGATAAAGATTGAATTCAAATTTTGTTAATCTTGCATTTTGATTAAATCTGTAGATATGGAGAATTGGCGTGAATACTATCGTATATGGACTGTATATTGCCATATATAGTAATACACAGTCCATATACGATAATATACAGGACAGTATCGGATAACTGTGGTATTAATCTTTCTAAGGAAAACATTTGGAAACGTGACTTGTTTCGGGAAGTAGGAAAGACGAACATATTTTAATGGTATTATAGACTTTGAAAGACGGTGGGGCGACAGTGAATGTAAATAATCATGAATGAAATCATTAAGAAAGAACATCTAGGGGGTGTAAAAATCTTTGAAGACTTCTATACATCGAGAAATACATTTATTGTGCGAGTTGTTTATTTATTAATTTATTTATTTAACGTTTTTCGTTGTTGTTTTTTTATATTTATTTTAAATATTTGTTCGAAAGTTTGACGTATTTCTCCATTCATGAAGATGTAGTTAAGATGTGTTGTTTGTTAGAACATTCATACTAGTTAAGAAAACAGTACGTGCAAGGTTTACAAGAAGATATATGCCATGCTTGAAACAATTCTGAACGTCAAACGATGTCGCCCTCTATGTTGGTCCGACGTCTATGCTGTTTCGACGTTGTTTGGCCATAATATGGCAGCTGAGAAATGCATCCCTTCCTATGGGTACACGACGTTTGATCATCTTCAAGACAACGTCTTTTCGACGTTGATTAAATGCCGTGTATCTACAGGGATATAGTTATTTTAATAGGTGCATTGTGTTCTTAAAAGCAACGTCCCAACTAAAGAACGTTCTACCAAACGTCACACAAACAGGAGCTATTGATATTGAACGATTGCTAATAAATTTAATATCCTATCATGAAAGGAGAAATATATTTCACTAACAGTAGCTAATGGCAGAATGTTGCAATATTGAGACACGCTGCCAGATGTTAATGACTTTACTAATTTAATATTTCAATTTATAACCTAGAAACGAGAAGAAACAAATTACTTTTAGGAAGTACAGGTTGCAACATTGTTTAAATTCGAGATGTAGGATTCTCAGTATTGTCAGTTGTATTTGAGTGTGCGCGTGTTTTGTCCATTATAAGAAGATGTTCGAAATGAACTGTTTGTATGACTCAAGTGATAAATGTAAATGTGAAATATTTTCTAGTGTCAGTGTCAACATTATAAAAGATGGCTCATCCAATAAGTTAATGTTAAAAATGGAATTAGTAATAATAATCACTACTTTACTATTTTAGGAAAGTATAAGAAAATAAATAAGATTATCAGAAGAATGAGAGAAAGATCTATTGTTCTATCATACGATTACTTAAGACGAGAGATGTCAGCACCAAAGAATACCATGTCTGATGATGGTACGCATGCTTATATGAATTACTCAACATTCGAAGAGCAATTTCTAAAGCAAACGCAGGGAAGTAATTCTAAACGATCTGCGAGACGTCGTGTAGCAAAAACACGAAATCATCGGTATAGTGATATTGAGTCGGATACTGGTAGTGATGGATTGGCAGTTAATTCGAGTGGAAGCGGCAGATCTGGAGATTGGGCACCACCTAGACGACGCGTTAAACCAAGAACGAAGAAGCGATGTGATTCTAGTTCATTAACTGATAGTGGTATATCTTTATCCAAAGATTCTACGAGTTTGTCAGGTTCAAGCTGTCAAAGATTTGAAGGTATATATTAAGTGCACTTTATTGGCTTATGGCAACAACAAGTTAAACATATAATTCTTCCAACATCCTATTTCATCCGACATTTCACCTTGTTTCGAAAGAGAGATGGAATGTATAGCTTTGTACCAATTTCCTTCATGTTTCCCTCTTTGAATTTAAGGTTGACATTTTCGTACAATGTTAAAATGTAATGAAATCGACATTAGCAAGATTAACTGCATGTTATTTCATATGACGTTTTCAACCTGGACTACATTTTTTTAATCTTTTTTTTTTATTTTTATATTTCTAGATGATATAATCTTGCAAAATGGTGAAACCCAAAATGCACAGCGTTGCTATGATACAACATCTTCAACACCATCAAACAAAGGAGTAACCTGTTCACGTAGATGTTCCTCCTTACGACGATCTAGTAGCTGCTCAGCACTACCATCAAATGTTAAAGTATTAGATAGACATAACCCCCGTCTCAGTAGCAACGATACGACCATTGATAACAATGAAAGAAAGGTATCAGCAGAAGAGCAAGAAAACGCCATTTTACAGCAGTGTTACAAAAACGAAGAAGAATTATTGTCTACTACTGAGTATTCAAATCATTCTGGGCGAAGTTATATTTTTGACTGTAGTAAACCCCTTGCTCTATCAAAATTCCCATTACCCGAGCACCTTAACTACCCGTTATGCAAGTATCGATACAAGTCAGACTCCATTTTAAATCGTTCACCGGTTAAACCTCTAAAGAAGTTAAAAGATGGCTGGAAAAAATTGAAAGCGAGAAAAGCTAGCCAGCAAGAGAAGATCAGCGAAGTGGATGTTAGCACGATCTCATCCAATATAAGCTACTTAGAATACTTAAGTGAAGATGAAGAAGACAGCGAGTCAATTTTGGCTCGATTAGGCTCAAACCCAACACATAAAAAATCTATTATAAAAAAACTGTTTAATAAAGTTGGAAGTAAGTCATATTCAACTCAAGCTACACCGAGTACTGTGAACGAATTAGATCCCACACCATCAAAATCAATGTTTCAACGAGCCGCTAGTACACGGTCAATTCCCGAAGCTCTAAAAGATATGTGGAGTAAAGTTCACGATGTAGAATGCTACGTAGAAGAACCTCCAATAACAACATTGTCAAGGGCTAAAAGCATGCCATCAATTTCATGTGCTTTAAATTCCCAAACGGAATTACCGGGTAATGTTATGTACTTTAACGAAGTTGGATTAACAAAACAACAAGAACAATTTAATTATTTTAGTAACTTTTTTAAACCAATCGGAAGCCCAACTAAAACACCACAATCAGCATTTAAACCAAAACTATCAGGTGGTAATGACGTCATCACATGTGTTCTTGGACAATCTAATAGACAAGAAGTAACACAAGCTAAACAAACATTACTCGATGCAAAATTAACTTCGGGTACTGATCAGTTAACTGATAAAGAAAATATTGAAAATAAACAACCTATAGACATAGACCAAGATAGTACCTTAGCTAAGGAAAATATGAAAGAGCAAAAAGACTATAAAAGCTTTAAACCTTATATCGCGTGTAATCCTGAAAGTACTCATGAACATTTACAAAACCCGAGAAAGATTTCACAACACAGCATGTATGCTTCAAGTTTCGATATATCTCCACCTAAATCCCTCTTTTATAATCCTCAAGCAGTCTATTCACCACATATGCCTCGCTTACCTCAAACATCCATGCCTCAAGTAAATTATAAACATTGTTCATGTTGTATGCAGCATCCTACTCAGTATGGGTACCCGTATTATCCACAACCAAATTTCGTATATGAAGTCCCACCACAAATGTACAGTCAAACAATGCAACACGGAAGCAGGAATAACAGAGACAGTGTTGTCATAGCACCATTGGATGTTCAAATGTCTTGTGAACGAAAAGCGGAAAGAAGAAAGATATCGGATATGGTATTTGATACTTTTGTTTGATCGAATGGATTTGTCTCGGGTTTTTTTTTTTAGGTTTTTTTGGCCTTGTTTTTCTTTCACTTAGCAAGTAACAAATCAAAAAACGCTCAAATTCTACCAAAAGGTGGAAGACTCAGTTACCGTAAAATTTCAATGATGCGTATTCATACCCCTTTCCCTATAACCTCTCGTATAACCCTTTAAAAAGTTATATGTGCAGTTTTACTGTACATTCATTGCAAGTATTTACTCTGTGTAAATGACGATTTGTATGCCTAGTGTTCAATTTCTTATCCCGACATGGAGATTGGAAAAAAATGTTTTTTTTACTATATATTCATAGTTTACTGCACATAGTTTTCTTTCTATGAAAGCTTTTCACTATCTTCGTTCCTAGTCTTCGCATACGGATATTCTACATATGAATTCTGGAAGCCTGAGAACAAAGATTGTATATTCTGATCACGTTCAAAACTAATTTAAAATAAATTTTTACTTTTTACTTTTATCTCTTGTTCTATATGGGCACCACAGCGTGACTATTGAATAGGGACACCTATAACTCCATAATGATAATACGCAATCCGGGGCTGGATTCTTTTTCAGTATTCATGCTGTGCACACAATGGTTAAATGATATTTAGGAGACATTCCACTGGGCAAAACTTGTTCAAAGTCAACAGTAAAGCAACGTCGTTCGACATTGTTCAAGCAAAGATGTACATCTTTGGTTCTAGCTAGCATCTTTACTGCTGGCTTTGAACAAGTTTTTGCCCACTGGAAAATATAGTATAGTATGTCCACGTAGTTTTTAATATTATTTTCAACACGCAACGTCTGATAAACGAACGTCGCGACGTCAAAACGACATATATATGACGTTTATTAGACGTTGCATTGGGTAACAACCATTTGTATATATTTTGTTTTTCAATATGAAAGAAATGTAAAGATAATTAAAGCTTCCTATTCATGACGTCACAGTGAACACGTCGGATAAACATGGAGACAACGTCAAATGAACGTCGTTTTAACGTTGATCCGACCTGACGCAAGGGTTTTTTTAAATCATTGTCTGATTCTACTGTTCGATTAGCATTCATTAAAACAACATTGGTGTCTACATAATGACAGTTTATGTCACTTGCTTCTAAATGAAAATGAGACATATTAAGACTGATGCCGTTATCTAGCCGGTAGCATGTGGATCTAAAACGTAATACTAATCACCATGGTTACACATCTTACATAATCAAGAGAGGCTTATTATCTTCTCAGATAAACAGTTTTGTTGATATGTTTACCTAAGAAAGAGCACTTTTTAATCATACGTCTGGCTTTCTTCATCCACTGGGAAACAGACAATATAATATAAATACCGTAATGCATCGATTAAACGCCCCCTCTTTTAAACGTCCCCCTTAAAAGGAGCTTTTATTTGAAACAGCAGCAATGCTTATGTAGCAGCCTTATAGTAAGTGTACTACGAATAAAAAACGAAGTCTAATATTTAATTTTTCTTTTATCTTTGATAAACAGGAAATTTTCTATACACTCTTTTTGGTCTGAAAATAAGTTTTATCGTTGGAAACAGCTCCTTTCTCTTCAAAAGTTCCCTTTCAAGAGTCTCTGCATATTTTTTGCAACTTGTTTCAAAACCAAATTCTTGCATATTTCAATAAACGCCCCCTTCTTTTAAACGCCCCCCTCGATTAAACGCCCCCTCTGCAAATGAAAATATTTAATAAACCCCCCCGGCGTTTAATCGAAGCATTACGGTATGCAAAACGAAATAATTTCTTTTGATATTCACAAACCTATTTGTTTCCATGGGAAGTTTATGAGTAGCTACTTTATTCTGATAGCATACAATACAATCTGTTGAAAGTAGAACTTGATGCAATACAAAAAAAAATATCACCAATACGCGTTTATCACTATTTGTCTCTCCCTTATCAGTATTTAAACAGACTTCTGCGCGTTCTATGAAGGATTTGCATCCTTAACTGCTTGCCTGATAACAAAATCCATTATTATTGTTATCAAAACTTTTCAATAATTCTGTTGGGAAAAGTGACTAATTCAATAATTAGGAAAAGTGACTCTAAATTATGACTTAGTGACAAATTTTTTCCAGACTCTTTCGCCAGTGTATGTTATTTTCTTATGTCACAGATCATTCCCGAAAACAAAACTTTTCTTGTCACGTGAAATAAAAAGCCTGTTATTTTAAGTTCTTGATCCATATAGTGAAAAATGTTCATTTTTTTTTAACCGTTTATTAGAAAAGTTGTTGGGAAGATTGACTGTATGTATAAAATCATCTGGTTCAATGCAGTAATATACAGTATTGCAGAGTATAAAACACTGCTGGGGGTAGAAACTTCTTCAAATGAATTATTCAAATCTGTTTTACAAAGGACGTCAATAAATCTTACGCAACATTATCATTGTAATAATTTCATTTTGTATACGCCTTTTCAAATAAGCAACTATTGTCATGTATACGCCCCTTCTAATAAATAGTTTGATTCTATCGTCATCCTAATACGCCCCTTAGAATATATATTGATCAAATACGCCTCAGTGGACAAAATATACATAATTTCCTATAATATTTTTGCAAGTTCGACAACGCTTTTCATAACGTTTCTCTTATGTTATCATGAGGATGATGCATAAATTTAAGAATCCCATTTTGAATGAGCTTATCTAATTCAAAATTTCTTTTGGTACCGTCCCCTATACTAATTACTATAAGTACATTGGAGTGCGCCAATTTTTGTTCGGGATTATTCCAAAACTCGTCTCAAAAAGCAAATAAGATAATTGCTGTAAAGAAGCCAATTTTGAATGATTAGAGAAAAAAGTGATTTAAGATAATTAAGAGTGTTAAGTCAACGATCCCGCAATCAATCGGTTTCTTTGATACAAAGAACGCATCAAAGGCAAGATCGTTGATCCAGCACTTTTTCCCTGTAAATGAATTTTGGAGACTATTCATTAATATATATTTTTTAAAAGCAAAGTTCATACCAAAATGCAAAACACCAACTAACACTGAAAGTGCTATCGCGACCCAAAAAAACCATGCTCCTAACTTCTTTAGCACCCCTAAATCATTATTGCACCCGCAACGTATTGAGTATTGATTTATACTGCACAAACCCACTCTCATTCTGCCCTTAATTTCTGCTCTTAATACAAAGTTGGCTAACAATGTTGCAAAGTATGATGGCTAACGAAAGACCTTATACCTCATTGGTCGGAGTAGAAGGAAATATCACCTTGGAGGAGAGTAGCCAAGCGTTGACTAAGAAAGGCAAAGTATCCTAAAGCAATATTCCAACTGTGATTTTGGTGGTGGCCCATTTTTTATACACCCCTAATAACAAATATTACAAGTCCATCATAATAAATATTGGGCGACAAATATTGAGGTTCTTTTATATTTTCCTCTCAGTAGATTTAAGCCCCCCGCAAATTGCGGGGATCACATTTTATTTTTTGTTCACTCTCAAATACTTTCTTATCAAATATAAAATGCCAATTCTTGCTATTATTGTAAGCGCTCTATGGAATCACAAATGTAATCTTTGCTAAACGGACCTAAACGGCCACCCCCACCCCCATGTTACAACCCGAGTACGAATTTAACCCAAGTACGTCAAAAACCTGCTTGGGTTAACCCGTGCGTTAACTGCAACTCATCGACCCGAGTACGTTGCGCGCGAGTATTTTTTATGATAACTGATTCCAGGTA
>JAULBZ010002506.1:2642-18619 GCA_032360805.1 Neoturris breviconis | reverse complement strand
CTTGAAAGGTTAGGCATTCTGACTATAAAAAAAGGAAATTGGTCTCTTTTATCAAAGAGTTTATATATAAAGATACCCTTTTATGGTGATATCAAGGTCCAAGAACGTGGCATGGGTACCTTTATGCTCTATTTTTAAATGAAGCTGTGGGGGATATATCTTTAAATGAAGATTGAAAATCTCTTCCATCATTTATTGCACATAAATCATATATTTATATTTATATATATTTACAGGATAACCAGTGTCTGTGTATGAGTGCGTAGAAAGTAAAAAATTAAAAACTTAATTTTATTTTATTTTATTGAGATATATATATATATTGCATACACATATTATACAGTGTTTTATGTCTTTATTAAGAGGGTAAAGTTTCAGATCCAATAAACAATTGGAACACAATTTGCAAGGTAAAATTATGTCAGGTCACTGTGGAGGAGAGTAGTGAAATTTCATATCAAGAATAAACTCACAAATTTTACGTGGCATTAGGATTTCGTGTCCTTATTACGTTCACAAATCAATTGAAACACATTTATCAAGGTAAAATTGTATCAAATCACTATGGAGGAGGGTAGTATAAAATAGCCTGAAGCAATGCTCATAAATAACTTCTCCACAGAGGATATAAACTGCAAAACATAGTTTTTATTAGCAGTGAATATTGTCTAGAATGGCATAACCAAATAGCAGGACAGTACCACACTTTCTCGGTCCATTGGACAGAAAATGCAATTTGGAGCCTTTTTGCCCAAAACTCGGAGACGAAATCGAAAGATTTTTGGCGAGCACTTCTAGAATATCAAAAAATTTCTAAGTCAACAAAAATCACTAGAAAATAATTTTGATGAATGTGGTCAAAGTATCATAGAAAAAATATTTAAGGCCAAATGTGACTCTGGTCAAATCCTTAAGTCAACAAAAATCATGTAAAAATAATTTTGGTGAATCTAAGTTTCCACTTTTGAAAAAGTCCCTTTTTTGCCGATACTCGATCCCAAATAGACGACATCTTTCTAAAGGGAGGGTTAACTATCTGTGAAAAACAATGTGTTAGCATAACGATTAAAGGATTGACAAACAAACTAATCATAGTCAAGTACAATCGACAAAACACACTTCATAGCAGATAGCTTACTCACTTGAGTAACAGCAGTCCAATCATCAGGCCATATCGTGTCTTTCCAAGTACCTAATGTTAAACAGTTCATTTATTTCATCTATGATTTTATCAGTACGGAGAATTGTACACCCATTTTAGAAGGCGTGTTCTTAATAATTGAGTAGTGAATAAGGGGCGTGTATTTTCATTGGAGGAAGCATTTATTTGAGATTTAAAAGATTTAAGAAAAACAAAATCAGAAACAGAACGATAATAAGAGACATGCAATTGATTGGTTCATTGAGAAAGCTCGTTGACTAATTACGCAGATGTAAAAAACAAGATTCTTTACAGCTTAACTTGAATACAAACTTGTTGACATTTTCATTGGAAATAAAAGAAACCGATAATTGGAAACACACCCGTACTTTTCATAACAAGAACAGCATGAAAATCAAATACGGATATAAGGAGAAGAGTCTCAAGATCAAAAGAATAAACCCTTCATCGCAGAACCTGCTTTACTTTTTTTGAATAGTTTAAACACAGACTCTTCATTTTTATTGTATACACAAGTAGAAAAAATTAAAGACACATAAACACTTAACACCTCGCCAAATCCAATATTAAATCGAATAATCAAGAGCTGGATCCTTCACACGACGTTTTAACATACACTTCCGAACTATCTAACGCACCACCCATTTAAACGCCCGGAGTAACATTTAAAACATTTTATTAACGCCTCTCCGGATTAAACGATGGTTAAGCTATCGTCCAGTGCGTTGAATCGAATTGTCGCTTATTTCTAACTGGTACTTGTTTTAGTCACATAATTAATTTTATAAAATTTCAACTGACTATGCGACTTTAACGCTGTTGAAAACAGCTGTCTAGATAGAGTACCTCTGATCACATTCATCTTCTTATTAAAAACAAGTAAGGTTCAACTGGCAACTATCCAAAAGACATTGCAAGTAAGACTACTTACTCATCTTGCATTTGTTTTTGTCATTTATCTAATCAAATTACACCATAGTTAATAATTCGACTCCAGGTAGAGGACATTTGAAGAAGAGTGATATACTACAAAGAAGAGCTTTGATTGGTTACTACTCTTCTCCGTAGATAGAAAGTTTGCTTCCCAGTTATGGGAAAAGCACAAAACCATTTTTAGGGATGGGGTTCCAGTATTAGAGGTTTAATTCAAAGAAGACGCTGATTTAAAAATGTAGAGAATAGAGGAATTACATTTTGGAACTCGTGCAAAATTGAAAATATTATTCGAGGAGGGAAAGCTAATTTGAAATAATTATTTTTAGGGAAACATTGTTCGCACATAAAGTTATAATCTCCTTCCTTCCGCAACGAACCACTCCCACCCGGTTTATACAGCACCGCAAGCATTCCTTTCAGGGAGAGTAGAAAACACCAGTTACGTCACTTTACACGGTAGTCAAAGCACAATTATAAGCCATAAGACCTTTACTATTCCCCCGTGGCTATAATTTATCTGACAATATTTTTTGAAGCTGGTTACTGAAGAGAAAGAGCAAAGTTTTTAAGCACATAAAAAACAATATTCGTATAATCGAAAAGAAGCTGCAGATCTTTGTTCTAACCAAAGAAAGGATAAAATGAACATTTTTCTGCTTGTAGGCAAAAGTAATGAGGTAAGAATGTCCCAAAGCGTGTAACTACCTATCCTTCACTAGCTATCCTTTTGCTGTTGTTGTTTTATCCATCTCGTGTCTTAGACGAACATTCAAAGTTCTCCTGTAGATTTCCTCTTATACCTCTATCCGATTTGCTCAGTGCATATACTAAATGCTAAAATATACACAGACGACTGCGAACGACAGTTGCGAACTAGAACTGTTTACGTTAATAATATTCTGGTCTTAAGAATATTTTGGTCTTAAAGATATTATTATGTGTATTATATGTAAAATGTTTACTGTTGTGTTTGCCCTGTGCAGTTGAATCGTAGTTTTAAATGGCTTACGACTCCCAAGTGATTCTCAATAATAATAATAATAAAATGTATATATTTTAAAAATAAATTTTTAACAGGGCTTGATTACGTATTCTTACGGTTACTCTTATTTGCAGGGTGCAGGGGATGCAGGTAGCGTATTTTCTTGAATAATCGAGTTCATATAGATTACAGAACTTCCTATAAAGATCATGCAATAATAACAAAGTGGAAAACACCATCAACAAAGGAAGTTAGAAATAATTTCAACACTTTGCGAATATTTTCTCGCGTTGAGAAAGTCATAATTCATTAATGCGAAACAGGATTGATTTATTTATCACCTGGTCTTTCTAAAGCTGGCGCTGTTTTAAAATTCATATGCACCTAGCTTGCGTTTATAGACCTCGATTCATCACAAGTGAAATTATAAGTTTTTGAAAGGCTACACCGCATGCGCACTGATGTCTTATCGACATCAGAGAGGAGAGACAGATTGAAAAAAACAATCAATTGCAAGCTTGTTGAAATAATACTCTCCTTTTGATGTATATTTTTTCTCTTAGAGAACAAGAAGACCAACAATGTCAAATGTACAACGTTATGCAATCATCACCACACTCTCCGCACTCAGTCCCATAGGTACCATCCTTAACATGTTCCTTATCATAACCATAGCAAAGAACAGCAAATTACACACTAGTACGTACAGACTTTATCTTAATTTAGCCTTATGTGATACATTCGTTGCATTACTAGGAGGTACAACAGGCGTTGCGGTATACATAAGTCGTGAATACATCTACTGTGAATGCACTGCTAGTTCAATCATGATTACTTATGTCGTATCAATTGGAACAGTTGCATTGATTTCGTATGATCGCTTTACATATTTACACAAGCCAATGCTTTACTTCTACAAAATGACAACGAAACGAGTTTATATCGCTATTAGTATATTGTGGATAGTTGGCATCGGAAATTTTGTCATTCCTCTACTTACAGATATGGTGTTTATAAAAGATAACAGCGTTATTGGCTTGTTAAATGAAAAGAATTGTGTGTTGTCTCGAATTATGCGACGTGAATATTTACTTTGGACAACCTTGCTACTTGTGAGTGTGCCAACAATTACTGCAGCTATTATAAATATCAAAATATTCCAGATAGCAACAAAGCATCACATTGAAATACAAAAAACAACAATTTACAATGTAAAAAACAACCAAGATGATACACCCAGTGCAACGCATAATAGCACAGATGATACACCCAATACAACACATAATAACACAGATGATACACCCAATACAACACATAATAGCACAGATGATACACCCAATACAACACATAATAGCACAGGACAACATAACAGCACACGAATAGAAATAAAAAAGAGCTTCGCCAAAGCATCCACTGAATTGACTGACGGATGTATCCAGAAAAAGAACAGTATAGCAGAAGCACCTGTTGAGTTGGTTCACATAAAAATTGAGACAAATGAAAAAAAACCCAAACAATCCCGTGAACTGGTTAACAAAAATATTACAAATAGCACAATATCTGAGGTAATCACTGACCTGGATGAGATCATAACAAACAATACAATTAATGAACTGGATAATATAACCATGATGACAAATAACACAAGTGATATATCCACTGAACCAGGTGAAATAAGTACAAACATGGACATGGCAGTAAAATCTACAAAGGACACAATTACATCTGCAAATAACTATAACCAGACCATAATAAATCAAAAGCAGATTACGGACCAAAACCAGAGCAAAACAAGAACAATGAATATGAACAGTAACACAAACATTCAGAAAACTGTAAAAAGTTGCTTAAAAACACCGACTGTAAAAGAAAATCAGAAAAAAGAAAAAATGCGGTATAAAATTCCTATAAACAAGAAAGCTGTGCGTACCACAATATGCTTGGTTACTGTAAATCTTGGTTGTACACTACCTTACATATTCGTGTTGATTATAGAGGCTTCATGTAACTATTGCATAGAATACAAAAAAATGAGATATGGTTACAGCCTGTTTTTACTGAATTATTTAACAACAATTATCAATCCACTGATCTTTACGTTAACAAATACTGAACTACGGAAAGAAGTGACAAAATTACTAAAAGTATGTTGCTCCACTAACAATACAAAATTAACAGAAAGATACAGAGCTAACACAGACACTAGTTGTATATCGTCACATCATTCATCGATCCTATCCTTAAACAAAATAGCATCAACAGAACACATCAACACTAACAACCATCATACAGTAATTGATACAATGATTAAAGAAGAACAGAGGCCAAGACCAAGAAGTATTAGAAGAGTAAGTTTCCAAATTGATCAAGAAGAAGACAATAAGGTGCATAAGATGTCATGTATCAGAGAAGAACTGAAATGATTGAAATAACACATTTTATTTCGAAATACTATTTCTTTGGTAAAGGCTAAAATCGAAAAATAATCATAACAAACATACCTTGATTTATCATTGGTTCAATTGTAAACACGTGACCAGGTTTCATAATTCCAACAGCCTTATTTTCTGTGAAAACAAAGTAAAAAATCAATTATAATTTTATTTCTGTTTATATAAATCATAATCATTGCAAAGAGCCAATAAACTTCAAGATTGTTGATTTAGAACTCTTCTCCATTGATGTCACACTTAGGTCCGGTTACTTCCTCATTCTTATGTTTGTTACCTTTTTCATATAAATCTATGCCATATACTTACGCCTGGTTGCTTCTTCATAAGAATCTATACCACATTTCTATGTCTAGTTACTTCTTCATATAAATCTAAGCCACACACTTACGTCTGGTAACTTCTTCATAAGAATCTATACAACATTTGTCTATTTACTTCGTCATAGAAATCTACGATACATAATTTAATACTGGTTACTTCTTCATAGAAGTCTATGGCATTTACTTCTGTCTGGTTACTACTTCGTAGGATTCTGTGTCACATACATATCAGGCTAATTCTTCACAAAAATCTATGCCACATAACTATGCCTGGTTACTTCTACCCCCATGGAAGAGAGTGTTTCAGAACAAAATAATGCAGAATTAAAGAATGCAAATCACACCTCGAAAAAAGCAAATTTTGCAGAATTAAAGAATGCGAATGAGCAATCTTTCTTGGTTTTGTGGAATTAAAAAATGCGAATCAGTAATTAAAACAGATTGTTTTGGTACTTAATTCGTCTAAAAGAATATGTATACTGTTTTTCGTAATGTAAATAAATAAATCGACTTCTAGCAGCCTAGTACCCAGGCTCTTGGTACAAATGCGATTTTCCGTGCAGTTCGTCTTGCTAATCAAAATCTAAGCCTTTTTGCCTAATTTAAAATTCCGAATTTTTGCACAAATTTCACCTTGTCTCAAATATTTATGTAAGGGATTGTAGCTAGGGAACCACAAAAGTATATTCCGCAAACTGTCAAATTTGACGTAATCACAAAAATAAATTCCGCAATTGAGGACTGAACTCAGATAACAAACATTTTCACAAAATCCTTGAAGATAGATGTTTTAAAAACATTTGTTTCTTCATTTTCTTCAATGTACCCTATAAATATCTTGATGAATATATTTTATCCTTCTCTGGTCCAGTAGGTATTTGTTAACTTAATTTCGTGGACTGAATACAAAAAACTTCCACATTTTCATCTTTTAGATCATAAAACGCAAATATAAATTCCGCAATGTTTCCACACTACTCTTTAAATATCCACAAATATAAATACTGCAAAAATGTCTTCATGCAATAATTTTATTGCTGGTAGAGGTTCCTTGTTTAGTTGGCGAGATAGTTCAATGGACTGGAAGAACTTACTTGCATAATGAGGAACGTTTGGTGCTGTGTGAAACAATCTAAACAAACAAATAATTATGTAACACAATGTATTGTTTTTTCTTTACAAAGAACGCTATTAGTTTCAACAACATTGCATCAGAACTCTTAGCTTTAGAGTCAAGGACAAATCATTTTTAAACCATCTTCTTACCACCACCTACTTAAAGCTTCTGTGAAAAAATTATGTTATCTGTGAACCTCCTTTTTGCAAAATATAATACATGCATTCCTGTTTAAATACCAAGCAAGCGGTAGAATTTAAATACTGCAAAATAGTCATAAACAATGCCAACCATGAATAAAATCAATTGACAATATGTACATCTCAGGGGATATTATTCTTAATAAAAATATAGCAATAAGCTGAATTAATTTTCAGACATAAATTTGTGCAGATTTCAAGGATTTTAGTCAAATCTGCTAAAATAAGAACCTGAGAAAAGTCCATTATGTCTGCAAAAACTCTATTAGAAGCAAAAACAACAACTTTGTAAATATAATGGCTTTCAAATGCTTACCGTACTTACTTTCAAATTCGCACAATGTTAAATTTACGCAAAGGTTAGGAGTGCTAAATTGAATCTATGCAAATTTTGGGCTGCACGAATAGCTTTATGTCCAAGGCTACAGAATTTTTTGTTCTTATCTATAAGTTAGTGTTATCAATAAGAAGGTAATCAAAAGCAAGACCTATCTTCAGGTAAACAAATATAAAGTTAGAAAATAACGACCTGAAAAACTGAGATATTTTTACCAAGATGGCAAGCTATAAAACATGTGATCGTCTTAAGAATACCACGTGTTTTATTATCTCAAAACATTCTTTAAATATTGCATATGAAGAATTAAATAAAAATGTAACTTACTCGTGAATTCCATGCCCACAGTAAGTTTTCGTAACGGAGCATCCATTGGCATGTGCCTGCTTTTGTATGAATTGTCCAATATCTCGATAACGTGTACCAGGTTTTACTAAAGCAAAAGAAATTCAAAGAAAGCGTCTTTTCCCTACACCTGTTGAATTGATTGATAGTATTGAAAGGAATTGATCATGTTAGCATAGTCTTTCTCGGATTGATTAGTGATTATACGTAAGTAACTAAAAATGTATGTAGATAAAAGCCGTGGACTGTATTAACTACATTCTCATTGTACCATCGTTTAGAGCTACTTTCAGATAATCATAACTAAAAGCAGTTTCGAATACCTTCGTCCATAGCAACTTTCAGACAATCATATATGATTATACTTTCCTATATAGCTATCAGTCAATCTTAGGTTGCTTGTACTAGCAATTTCGAATGTCGTAATAAATAATTACTTTCAGACAATCTTAGTTTCTACAAGCAGTTTCGGATACCTTCCTATAGTACTTTCAGACAATCATAGGCTGTTTCTACAAGCAGTTTTGAATACCTTCCTATAGTACTTACAGACAATCATAGGCTGGTTCTACAAGCAGTTTCGAATACCTTCCTATAGTACTTTCAGACAATCATAGGCTGGTTCTACAAGCAGTTTCGAATACCTTCCTATAGTACTTTCAGACAATCATAGGCTGTTTCTACAAACAGTTTTGAATACCTTCCTATAGTACTTTCAGACAATCTTAGGCTGTTTTTACTAGCAATTGCGAATACCTTAGTGAATAGCTACATCCAAACAATCTCATGCTGTTTGTACAAGTAATTTTAAATACCTCCATTCATTGCTACTTTCAGACAATCGTATTCATAATTGCCCAATTGTAAGGGTGGTGTTTTCTGGAAAATGAATTTGGGAGATTTTCTGGGTAGAGAAGAATAAGGTCTCTAAAAGGTGTCTAAAAGAGTATGCCTTGCTTAGTTATGCACAAAAATATAATGTGAACAAATTGAAAATCAAATGTTTGCCTTAAACATCCCAAAACAGGAGTTTACCTCCCTACAACTAGGCAGTTGAGATTAAACAGTTTCGAATACCTTCATTCATAGCTACTTTTAGACAATCATAGGCTGTTTGTACAAGTAATTTCGAAGCATCATCTACTTTGCCCACAAATAATGTTTCATTCAGATCACCATGGTAGCCATTATAAAAACATGTGACATCAACTATAACAATGAAAGCAGCATATTAATACCAACATATCTCCACTAGTGTCAGGTTTATGCTTTCATATATAACTTTGTGCATACAGTAAATGCCTAATGAAGTACCAGGGACACTACTTATGCTTATTTGAGAAAGGTGCTTCATCAAGATCTTAGATAATATCAAGATAATATCATATTTTAGTTATTAAGATCTTAAGGTGAATCTTTTTTACTAATAATTTACCTAATGCCTCAAATTCCCTAGCAAAAAAGCAATAGAGCTGGTGAAAGTCACCTATCAAATGTTCCAAGTAATAAAGCTGGTGAAAGCCACCCATACGAAGTCACCTATTGAAATGGAACCACCAAAAATCTGTATACTCGAAGAAGTCTTCATGTAGATAATCAGGAGGTACACTTGTGCCGGGAGCTTATTTAAGAAAACATTACTATATAAGGACTCATTCAAAATCAAAGAGTTACAGTATGGAACTTATTTAAGAAAACATTACTACATAGGGACTCATTCAAAATCAAAGAGTTACAGTATGGAACTTATTTAAGAAAACATTACTACATAGGGATTCATTCATGATCAAAGAGTTACAGAATGGAACATATTTAAGAAAACATTACTACATAGGGATTCATTCATGATCAAAGAGTTACGGTATGGTGCTTATTGTAAACAACACTACAACTGATATAAATTAAATTATATGCATGCTATTTTAGGAAAAAGAATATAAAAATATTAGACATTATTGTATATCGTAAAAACATTGTTATGCATATACAGGAGTACTTACGATTTACAATGTCACCTTCTTGAAGGACTCGTTGATCTGGTATTCCATGGCATATGACTTCATTAACAGACCTTCGTTCAAAATTTAAAGTAACTATTTATTTCTGTTATTTAGGAAGAACACAATGAGTGTAGAAAATAATCAAGAAGTCGCTCATCTGCTGTACAGTCTTATTTATAGTAATCATGTCAACCACATTCAGTCAGTTAACATAGAAACAAACTCTAAAACAAATGACACGTATAAATGAGAGTCAATAATATTGAACTGATCGTTCTTTTAAAAAACGAATTTGAAGGTTGCTGATTTCAGACACTTTTATCTGCTGTGTGTTATAAAGTAATGCTTAAATGAGAAATGATAAATTTCAGCATTACTCGCAAATTGAATTTACAGCCCTCTACACAAATCATTGATTACTTACGTGCAACAGCTTTTAGGAAAATTATGATAATTTAATGGTGAGGGATAGCAGTTTCTTTCTATGGTAGCCTAAAACAAAAATGACAATAAATAAGAATTCAATACAGCATTAACAGCTAGCAAAATAGTCTTTCATAACTTGCTATTCTTTTATGATACGCACATGAGAATTATCCTTTGTCTCTACCTTTCCTCTACGAGGCTCTTTCTTTTGCCTGCTGCCATTTCTTTGCCCCCTTGCCTCTGCCTATGTTTCCCTATTCTTTTGCTGGGGATCTAAATTCCTATGCCTATTCCTCAGTCCGGCCTTTGACTGTAGCCTGTGGTCCACTGCCAGCTTGCCTGTCTTTAAAATTCTGATTGCAAACATAGTGGTGCAACCACAGTCCACAATCCTTAAATTACTGTTATGGTATGCACATATGTTGAGAATATCATATATTGCATTGTGAGATCTTCCATACATTTTAACTTATTAGAAATTTTTACCTCATGTATTATCCTGTCTATTTCATCTGTCGTGACACCTGGTTTTACTGCTTGTGCACCAGCATCGAGACATTCTCTAGCAAGCTAAAATAACAAATAATTATGCAATGCACCAGCATCGTGATTTTATATCTCATACACCAGCATTGAGACATTTTGTAGCAAGTTATAATAACAGATAATCATGTATTTTTAGCTCAGGTACACTTTATGGAAGAGCGCAGAGAATTGGTATTATAATATATTCTGAAGACTTGATTAAAATAATGTATATACTTACCCGACAGACTGTTCTCATAGCTTCAATTTGTTCAGAACTTAATGCAATTATCTGAGTACTTCTTTTTACTTCCATTTCACTGGCAGGGTAACCTAAACAAAGTTGTTATCCATGTTCAGAATATAAACAAAACAAACTCCATTCAACCTAAATTTGATTGATAGAAAAGTAGCACTTATAAATTCATAATTTTCCCTGGAAAGGAGGTTTTATTTGCTATTCAGACCTGCAACAAGAATCTCATCTTTCAAACACCTAATCAAAGCGATTGTATTGAAAGTAACACAAGGAAGAAACTAGCAAACAGATATATTGTTCGACATTGTTCTTTAAACAGGCCCACTGGTTATGATTTGCACCCATTGATATGTTCAGATATTATACAGATTTGTTAAATACCTTCTGCATGATCAGCATAGTCTGGTCTCATTATGTGTTCCGGCACATGTCTCTTTTCACTCTAGAAACATTAACACGCAAATTTTAAATCATTTTAAAAATCTTTCCCTACGATTTTGATGATAAAACTAAATAATATTGTAACTGATTAGGATTTAGAAACAACATAATCGTAAATAAGCAGTAGAAACCGTTGGCCAATACGACTAACACTTATAGCTATCGACTGATAAATTCAACCATTATTTACAGAAGAAAACTGTTCTGTTAGCCGATAGTTATCACTAGGTATATTTATCAGTCAACAGTTATAACTATCAGCCGGCTGATAGTTTTTAAGTGTCAGCCCGATACTTAACAACCATGAACCTAAGAATCTATTAAATTATAAGAATCTGAAAAATAAAAACACAAACAACAAGGATGGCAGATTAAGACATCTAATTCATATTCTAACCGCAAATATGTTGCTCTTTACTATGCTCATTTTACCGCTACGGGGTTAGTGTGTGCATTTCTAAGCCTAACTCTAACCCTAACACAGCACCACACTGAAAATTTTAAACTCATAATGAACTGTGGAAATCACAGTAAGTACAAGCGACAGTGGCAGAGGAACATATTCACAAAAGCTGGAAGAAAACTTCTTATGATCTGGAGAAGACCTGGAAGGACAGATGCTTGGTGGAATAACTTACTTTATCAGTGTTATTAATGACGAATGGAGAAAAAACGTTTCGTATGCTACGAACCGAATTTATAAAACTTTCAGACAAGCTTAGACCTTACATTGCCCCTGACTGCAGATCACCAAATTACAAGGCTGCTTCTACTGAAAAGAAACTTACAATCAATCTATATTTAAAGGATAAAGGTTTATTCTCCCTGATGGTAAACACTTTTGGGGTGGCACTCTCAACTGTTTCTGTCCATGTTATAGAAGTCTGCTCAGCAATGGTCAAATATTTAGGACCAGTCAAGATATTGATGAGATGAGGAAAAAGACAGAGGAGTTTGAATCAAAATTTGGAATGCCCCTTGCTTATGGTTGTATCAATGACACCCATATCAGAATCAACCGACCTTTGGAAAACTCACAAGATTATTATGACTACAATTCTTTCTTTAAGTGTGCAGGCAGTTTGTGATCACCAAGGTCGATTTATGGACTTTGATTGTAGGTGGCTGGGAAGTGTTCATGATGCAAAGGTATTTGCTAACTCAATGATAAACAATAAAATATGCATTGGTAACTTCCCTAATTGCTACAAGAGAATACTCTCTTGGTACCCTGAAATTTCTACCTAATTGGAGATTGTGTCTACCCTCTGCTCTCGTATTGAATGAAAGAACATCATTCATGTGCATCAATTGATCAAGTGATTTTCAACAATATGCTCTGCTCAACAAGAAACTCTATCGAATGTGCTTTTGGAAAACTGAAAGCAAGATGGGCAATATTGAGCAAAACAGTGGAGAAAGCTGGAGAAAGCCAAAAAGTAGTCCCTTTCCTAGTAGTGGCCTCTACCTTGAGAGGGGGAAACGATGTTAAAAAAGTAATAATCCAGAAGTAATAGTTGACAGGGTTCAGTTGTAATACAGATTACTATGTTATAGTAAATTCCTAATGCTATCTCGAAAAGTCTCCACTTTTAAAAAAATACCTTTATCGTCGATACTCAGTTCCGAATTGATGAAATCGAAAACAAATTGGCCAGCGGTCTCGCAAAATTGCCTGGAATGCCATGACCAAATTTAAGGCTGGTACCAAGCCTTTTTGGAAACTCAATTTGGACCCTTTTTGACCAAAACTCAGGACCGAGTTGACGAAATTGAAAGATTATTGCCACAAATGCTGAAATTTCAAAATGCTAGCACTTTGGGAACATGGTATATTAGGAAAAGCAGGACACCGCAATGGCCCATCCAAACTTTGTTTGATGGGCTAAAACACTAAAAAATCTCAGGGCAAAGATAATGACAGCATAAGGAAATTGTTCTTTCACAGACTATGTACAATCCTTCTAGATCTCACGTGCTATAGTCTGTTTTCTTCTGAAGCTTTACATTGACGTCAGAATTCATTAACATCAAAATACGACTACAGTATGGTAGATGGTAATTAATGCAATGATACTTATATAAAACCAACTTAAATTGATGAAACATCTGTTCTACTACTAAGTAAAGGTTGTTTACCTTATTTCTGATCCACTAATACTGTTTGGTATACACTGCTGATGAAGGCTAATAAGTCAGACACAGCTGTTCAGCGTTCCTATCTTCTTTTCAGTCTCGTCCCTGCGTGTGTGTGGTTTCAATTAAAATATAATTTCTCATTTGGGTGTCAATTATTTCGTATCTGTGTTCTCCATGTGCTAATTAACTGATTTTAGTGATATATTACTAGTTCTATTTTTTATTGTTTAGCTACACACCACATGTTTTTACTATTGAGATTCGAGATACCATAATTTAAGATCAATGTTTGGTATACACTGCTGATGAAGGCTTATAAAATAGAAACAGCTGTTCAGTGTTCCTATCTCCTTTCCGGTCTGATCTGTGTTTGTGTGCGGCTTCAATTAAAACATAATTTCTCATTTGGTTATCCACTTGAAAATCCGCCTCTTCAAACTCCATTGAACTTTTAAATGCCTTAAGAAACTTTATCATATTTATCATGCTTTCCAGAGGTAATTCACTGACTTCACTGTTGTTACTCATAGAAGATGCCATTTTGGTTATAAAGTTGTTTTTTGAGCATGCTCACATGCACAAATTTTTGAAAATTACCTGGACTAACCCCAGTACAACTGTTTATATCGTTTTTATCGACAGGATTTCAGCCTGCCTAACCAAACTACTTGGTCATGAGATCGTAGCTCGGTTATGCGGGCTGGCCCTCACAATGAATTTTCTCATATAATTATAATTTATGACGTGGTAAGAGCCTATCATATTTTTCGCAAGCCTGAGATATTTGCCTTGGAGAGGGTTATCCTTACTTCTAGGGCTAGCCCTTTCCATATAAACAAGCCCAAAGTTTGCTGAGTTCCTCCCAAACATCAGGTAGTAAGTAATATGATTGTTAGAATATGATTAACTCACCAATGGATAATGTGGTCGCAGTTTTCCAGTGTATATATGTCCAGGCCATGGTGTAGAATATGTAGTAGGTGTTCCATTAAGAGATGAATATTGTTGCATCAGATTATTCAGTAATGCATTATTATCTGATTCTACAAAGTGAAAACAAAACAATATCTATGAATAACGAACAGAATGTGTGTACTTTCTGAGTGGACCTGTATAATTTCTCACAGTTTCTGTATTTAGCCTACAGACAAATATGATAGTCTAACAGTGCATAACTCTGAGAGGCACTGGAGTCCAAGTTCCATAAGACGGGTCTTCTTATTTCTTTATTCGTTAAATTATGATTTATTAAACTTCTGGATCATGTACGTCAAAAGCGACTGGAATTCTCTTATTTTTGTACTAATTTGATTGGTTAGATTAGATTAAGAATATTTCCGACTTAAATTCCATTTTCAACAGTACCGAGAAATGGTGAGGGCTAAACAGTCAAGATAATATTATAGTATCTACACTAGTTGTTATTATAACGAGGTGTTTAGTAGTATATCTTGATGTCTTTCATTTGAACAATATACATGAAATAAATTATTCTACTTGAATTCACTTAAACGTCTTTGCTAAAGAGAACAAATGACGAGAACTATGTTGACTGTGATGTTGTTTCTTTGAAAACATAACCTGTCCACAATTGTTTTATTATAGCTTAAAATACTTATACATGCTTCTAGTGTTTGAAAAATCATGCCCTTTAAAGATTAGAAACATGTTAAGAGTAAGACAATAAAGGTTCAGTTTCTGAGGTCAATTTTCTCTGTATAGTCATTGTTCGAATCAACAATTAAACATCAATGCAAGAACTTTTCGCCGATGTGAAATAAATGAAATAAAAAGATGTTATTGTGATAAATCCATATTTTTTCTTGACAATGTTTTGTCCACCACCTGTGACCATGGCATATCTTTTGACGATTTTAGTGTGACTGGTAATTTACACAAAAAATTTCTACTTGAACTTAAAGACAACCTATATTCACTAAAAACATTGCCTCAGTGCCTCTGTTCCTATATAATTGATATTTGTTTATTTATTTTACACTTACGAATTTACACTTCATGTGAACTTTTGAACTTTGATCTTGTTAGTTACGGCTATGATTTCAAATAATATTTATTGAAATCATGTAAAACATCTGTACTTTAAAATGCCCACCGTAGTGGATGAAACGTCATCAAAAAATATATGATCTTTTTATTTCCTTTACTTTAAACTTCCACAATAATTGTTAGTAAGTTAAGAAGATTTCAATCATCAATTGTTGAATCATCTTGAAGTCTTATTAGAACTAAACATCAATTGTTGAATCATCTTGAAGTCTTATTAGAACTAAACATCAAATGTTGAATCATCTTGAAGTCTTATTAGAACTAAACA
>JAULBZ010002505.1:0-18619 GCA_032360805.1 Neoturris breviconis | reverse complement strand
TCCAACTTGTATTCATCTTTCCCCATAAGCACACGACGTTATATCAACATCGAAATGACGTCGCGACGTCGTTTCAACATTAGTCTGACGTCATGTGCTTGCTGGATTATTTTGTTAATAAAACTACTTTCTTTAGCTTTTCTTTCTACGACAGTTTTTGTTATGATACACAGGTTTGTATTACTTTACGACAGTTTTTGTTATGATACACAGGTTTGTATTACTTTACAACAATTGCCTTAGGGTAGATTCCCACGAGGCGGCGAAAGCCAAAGAAGACATTTTATTGGGTGAAATTGACGTCCATGATTGTGGAATTAGAATGTATTCTTTTCAGCTTTCGCAGCGAAATCTTTGTCTCGTGGTAATCAACTGTTATGTTTTTTTTATTCTCAATTTCATAATTTTGACACTTTCTTTCGCTAATCTGCTATAGTGGCATATGATGCTAAAACTCGAGGTGGTTGTTCAGGTTTAGTTTTACTATTGTTCTCAGTGTGAAACTGTTGAGTGCTGGTGGTGGTGGTTGAGGTTTAGTTTGACTATTGTTCTCAGTGTGTTGAGTGTTGGTAAGCTTGATTTCTATCTTTGCGAGAGTCAAAAGCCGACATTCTATTGGTAGAAATAGACGTACCAATGAAAGGTCTTCCTTTGACTTTCTCACGGAATAGCGAAATTTCCGTCTAGTGAAAATCAACCTTCATTGTGAAACAATAAACTCCGTATACCCAGTTAGTAAAAACTTGTTCAAAGTCTGCAGTAATTACGCTAGTACAACGTCAAAGACTGCGGACTTTGAATCAGTTTTTGTCCACTGTGAAAGGACTGTGTATTGTATATGTATTCGTTTGTCTTTTACTTTGTTTGACCTTACACGTCTAGTGTCACGAAGAGAGATTTCTAGAAAAGAAAAAAAAATATTGTAACAACATTAAGCTCCGTTTGCACACTAGGATTAATCAGGTCGAATTTGGCTACTATCTTGATAAATCGGCTACGACTCCAAAAAAACTGTACTCTTTCTACAGATCTTTCGGAGTCGTAGCCGATTTTTCAAGATGGTACCAAAATCGGCCCGATTAATAGTAGCGTGTAAGCGTAGCTTATTATGATATGTTACGAACAAAAAATGCTTACCTAAATATACTAATAACTTTAGCTGTTTGTGTTTAATCGTTCGTTTGTTTGTTTGTTTTCTAGTTACAAATATGACTGAACAAAATGAACTAAATTTTCCAATGAAAAAATTACGTGAGCCAAAAGTTATTATATTCGAAGAACCTGGACGGAAAAAGTACGAAAATAAAATGACAAGAAAAAGAAAACTTCCAATTAAAAAAACAGACGATTCTGAATCTGATGGAGAAGACTTTATTAGTATTGCTCGTGAAGTGAAGGAATTTGGTGCGACTGGATTTACGCGTAAGGAACAAAAGAAGAATAAGCAAAAATATGCAGAACATTTAGGTGCAAAAAAACAAAAGCACCAAAAAGTACCTTACCCTTTATTAATGGAAAGAAGTAAAAAGAAAAAAGAAAAAGAAGTGAAATCAAGAGAACTTGAACGTGCTATGGGTATATTTAACAAGAAAAAGAAAGAAGATGACGTAAAATTGTCATCGAAATTAAATTTAGGACGATGGGTCGATAAATCTTCATTTGGGAAAATCAGTGGTAATGACACCCGCATGAAAGTAAATAAAAACGCTGTTATGAAAATGAAACCAACGAATAGATGATGTAGATTCATTTTCTGTATAATACTACTAACCAAAATAACTAATTCTTTTTGTCACAGAAAGTCTTCGTCCCTGCCATTAAAGTATAATCCAACGGATTCTTTCATTTCTTGAAATTTTGTGTTGGTCGAAAGGCTCATTCTCACTTTCGTCTGATACGCTGTCATTGTGTACACTACCGAATACGAACCCGACGTGTTGTACGTGGTTAAAATACGTATTCTATGTACTTTAAAAATATTCGTAATTTCAAGCTATGACTTTATATAGGATTCATCCAATTTAACTGACCTGAGAAGAGGCTTTTTGACCAAAACAGATAGATCAAGAAACTGAATTTTCTGCCTGGCTATACGTTCAATCCATGATGTGTTGTAGAATGCTCACCAGATTTACTTACCCTCGTTCTACTAACCTGTTAATATTTTGCTAGTAATCTCGAATTAGATTGTTTAACATATATGAATTTAGATATTCTAAGAAATAAGCTTTTGGGGGAGCTTAGGCAATTTCGCCCGGTTATATTTCGAACATATATTTTAGGCTTACGAATAAGTACCCTGTAGTTTAACCACACACTGGATTTTGCATGTAGATTATTTTCTAAAATCCCAATTTGCAAATACCGTAAATCCTCGAATAAGCTCCCGTTCCCGAATTAGCCCCTGTATTAGAATAATAACGTGGCACCGATTTTCGAAACAAGCTCCCGGCTCATGCCCCCAGATTTTTACTTAGGGGGTTTGAGTTTTAGCTTCATTATAAAAATTAAAAAACTTATTTGCATAAGCAGTATTTTTTTCTCTAAGGAAAATCTGGTGGCTTATTCGAAGATTTACTGTATGGTACGTAAGAGTTTCATTGCAACAATGCCTTGTTTCTGAATTTTTTGATGGGCAAGCTCCCTCTTGCAGGCACACGACGTCGGATGATCAAAACGAAGTTATATGCTTATCGGGGTACTCTTTAAAATGAATGAAGCACTGGGATAAACCTTGACTCCATTAAATACAAATGTTTATTTGGGAACTTGTCACTGATTGGTTGATTCAATTAATTAGAACGTTAAATACATCCTTGCCCAAATTGAGAAATGAGGTAACTATGCAATATCTACCAATTTCTTACTTGTGGAATTTTTCGTCTAATTAGAAATCAGCCTTTACTTTTTACGTAAAAAAAATCTAATTTTAGGAGTGCCATTATTCTCGTTATTTTGCTACTTTTTTTTGCGAAATTCATGGTCTTGGACAAAATTCAACAAAAAATGAATCTGTACAGAAGTGTGTTAGGTCGATGATCTTGCAATGGGTTGGTTTCTCGGTACCCTCATCAGTAGATTTTATTTTTGAGACGGCCCCTTATTTGACTCTATAATCTGCAGTATCAAATAAGCGTGGGGGGAGACGCTTATTAATTTTTTGAAATTTCCAATTCTAGTACAAGTCAGATAAGTAAAAAAAGTCGTGAAACTTTTTTGGAGATGAAATAAGAAAGATCAGAGAACTTTATCATCATTTTGAAGTTAATGTAGTTGAGCACTAATTGGGATTCAATTTGTAGTAAATGATTTTTTTTGCTTTTTCACTGGATGGTCTTCTATTTTCTTAGCAAATTCTGAGGGGTGTCATAAATGATTACGATAAATAAACCCTTATGGGAAGGGATCTTGTAACTGAGGTGGGTCTTATAAGAGAAAATACTGTACCTGGATTTAATGAAGTCAATGTAGACTGACTCCAGACTTTTTTTATTTAAAGAGTACCTATTAGCTTCAGAAATCTAAAATATGGCACATCAAGTTATGTGCAATGCTAATGGAAGCATATTTACCATGAATGACCCCTATCTACTATTAAGCTTAATCTCCACTCGAGAAAGTTTTCTGCAGAAATAAAGAAATACCCTTATCTGATTGGCTCATATATTTTCTGTTCCGATCCACTGAAAAAAGTTGAAACGGTTTTTACTTTCGTCAGAAAAGAAAAAAACAATAAAATAATAATTAATGAATGAACCAATCGGGTTGCAGTATTTTTTCTGTTTTGTGCTGCGAAAAGTTTTCTGGGGTGGAGATCGACCTACACGTTTTTTTTGTTTTATAAGAAACTCGTTTATAAGAAACCCTCATCTAGGATCTTGAAAAATTAAGAAACATTTAGAACTACAAATATTTCCCAGTTCAAGAATAAAAAACTTTTCTCTTGTCAGACGTGAATAAATTTACTAAAAAGTACGATAATTATGAAACGAAGCGTCTCATCAACGTCAATAAGACGTTGTCAATTAACGATTAAACGGTAAACGTTACAACGACTTCTCTTTTATGACGTTGATTAATCACCGTGTACCTATAGAGGTATTACCCAATGGGCACGTGATGCTTTTTCAACGTAAAAAAAAGACGTTGTTTTGACGTCAGAACGTCAAAACAACGTCTTTTTTACGTTGAATAAACGTCACGTGCCGTCAGGGTAGGTGCTAAATAAATTTTCATTTAGTATATGAAATTATTAATAAAAAGTTGATAAAATGGATAACTGGAAGAAACGAAAACGACGTTTATTCCAAGTAGTGATATTACTCTTATGTTTCATACAACAGGAAGTACAAACAGTCAATTCTACTTACAACTTCTACATTACCGAGGAAGAAAACTCTGGTTACGTTGGTAAAATACCTTCTTTTAAAAATCCTACTATTTCCTTCAGTGATGATACACATCGCTCTTACATTCGAGTGGAAAAAACACAAGGTTTTATATATGTAATAAAGAAAATAGATAGAGATGAATTACAAATGAACGTTATTCGTTTTATGGTAGTAGCTGATAGAAACCATCCCATCGAGGTTAATATAATTATTCAAGACATCAATGATAATTCTCCGATATTTCCGAATCCTGTTCAAAATTATGAGATTACTGAATCAGCAAAAATTGGTTTCAGATTCCCTATTACTCGTGCTAAAGATATCGATGAAGGTCTGAATGGTTATATTAAGAATTATACGTTAGAAAATAGAAACCATGCTTTTACAATTGATTACAATCCAAGTGCTGATATGCTATACTTGGTACTTACGAACATGTTAGACAGAGAACAAAAATTCAATTATGTACTCAGACTTATAGCTTATGATTCTGGAACGCCTATGCATTCTGGGTATTGCTTATTGAATATCACAGTGAATGACGTAAATGATAATCCCCCAGTGTTTCCAAATAAGGACGTAAAAATCTCATTATTGGAAAACACAAGATTGGGAGAAAAGATTTATCAATTCAACGCTACAGATTTGGATGAGGGTACAAACTCTGAAATCAGTTATTTCTTGAATGGCGTTAACTCACATTATTATTTAATCGATCGGAATGGTTGGTTAAAACTATCAAGTGTGTTAGATTATCAATCCATTTCTAGCTTTAAGTTAGTAATTACCGCAAAGGATGGTGGTAAACCTCGACTGGATGCAACTACGAAAGTGACAATAACAGTCGTTGATGTTAACGATCATATTCCTCGAATAATCGTCGACGAGGGAGAACATATTTCCATAGATGAAGGTAATATTCAAGATGAAATCATAACAGTTGTAACAATACACGATGCAGATAGTAATCGAGCAAATGGAAAAATTAACTTAACGTTAACCAATCACATTGATGTATTTGAGATATCAACATTATCCACCAAATCTGGTCATTTATTCTTATCTAAGTTAGAAACGCAAGTGTTTTTCTTGTTACGAGTTACAGTTGTGTTAGATCGAGAATCACGTGATGAATACAACCTTACATTACTTGCTTCAGACAATACGTTCAATTCAACTACAACTATACGCGTCACAATACGCGATAAAAACGATAACATACCTTTGTTTTACACCGTTCCTAGTCCTGTCATTATGCCTATATCATCACCTGTTGGATCATACGTTACTCTCCTTCGTGCTGTGGATTTAGACGTTGGCTTGAATGGAAATGTGAAGTTCTTTCTTGAGAAGACAGAGTGTAGTTCATATTTTAATGCATCAAACTCCACCAATGTGGTAGCTCTTAGCTCTTCATTAAAAGGTTGTATCAGTGACACATTCAACTTAACTATAACTGCCAGTGATCAAGGTTCTCCACCGTTGAGTTCGAAATTAAATATCACAATTTATGTATCTGATCGCCCCAACATCTGCAAACCGATATTCTCAAAGCATACAAAAATAATTACAATAAACGATACTACGCCGATTCACAGCGCATTGTTTCGATACGAGGCTGTGTGTTTGAATGCATCAAGTAAACTCGGCTATTATATCGAGAGTGGTCACAAGGAGTATTTTCATATGAATCCTTACACTGGAAGTTTAAACCTACGAAAGAGAGTGGATATAAATACGACTATCGAACTAAAGGCAATTGCTGTAAATCTGAAAAATCCATCACTATTTACAGAAGTTAATATTATTGTTCACTTTTCGGTATCCAGTCTAAGAACAAAAATTTCGTTTGACAACAGCATTCAAATCATATCTGTGATTGAATTTTCTAACTTTACGGTACCGATTACGACCAATGTTGATATGTTACATTCCAGTATCGTAGAAGGTAACGAAAACGAGGCATATTACTTGAACGAATCAACAGCAGAATTATATGTTATCAAACCAAAAAGTCTAAAAAACTGTTCGCTGTTACAAATATCAAAATTGAAGGATATCATTATGCCCTCCACCGCGTCTCTTTTTATAGTCCATCGAAAGATGTCATCAATAGATTTTAACTTTGAGAGAACATCTTATGATTTTCGTATAATAGAGAACTCGCCTTTGGGTAGCGTGATTGGACACACTAAAATTAATCCTAATCTTGACAAAAAGCAAATAACCGTAAACAAAGTTAAATTTTTCATAGAGAATGGAAACGAGGATGGTTTATTTAGTATTAACAACATGGGGTTCATCATCTTGATAAATTCTATAGGTCAAAACCACGTAGGAAGAAACATCCTTATGGTACTGGCGGTTTACGATTGCACCACTACCAGAACTAACGTAAAAATAAACATCATCGATTCCAACAATCATTTTCCTGTATTTACTTCACAGAACACTGTTACTTTAAAAGACACTACTAACATTACAAGTCTGTTTTATCGTACCCGCACTGAAGATCATGACGTAGGTGTAAATGGAAAAGTTACATATGAACTTCAGAATGACGAAAATCAACAATTTTGCATAAACGGAAATACAGGAGAGTTGACATTAATAAAATCACTATCAAAACCTTTCTACAATCTTGAAATTACTGCATGTGACCAAGGAGTTTCCCGTCTCTGTTCAAGTATGATATTAATAATTCGTGTAAACGAATCACGAAATATAGCTCCTGTATTCAGAGTCCTGGATCATGTTATTGTTTTGAACGCGAATAAAACGCTCTATGAATCGATTTATAGGTTTGATGTAATTGATAATGATGCGGGAATAAATGGAGAGTTAAGTTACAAGGTTCATTCACATTTGTTTGGAATATATCCGAATGGAATGCTATTTTTGAAGCATCGTATAACTAATGAAACGTTCCCAGCAATTGAGTTAACTGTCTACGTACAGGATGGTGGAAGTCCACCTCTTCAAGCTAATAGCACAGCTATAATATACATCGATTGCCATAAGTTATCAATTCTATTTACAAACAGCACATACTATATGCAAGTCTATGAAAACGCACCTGTGAATTCTACTATTGGTCATGTTCTAAAACAACCCATCATCTCAAATATAACACTTAAAATGAGTACACGAAATGAATATTTCGAAGTGTTCGGTACTGCAATAAAAGTTACAGCAAATATTGATCGTGAGAAAGTTCATAAAAAGTTTGGAAAAGACTTCATCGTTTTTCGTATCCATGGCAACACGTATAGCAAACAGGACAGCTGTTTAGTAGTAGTACAAATATTAGATGAAAATGATCACCTACCAGTTTTTGCATCAAGAATGAAAAGTTTATATTTCAATTTAGCACAAAACACCCACCATTATACAACTGCAACGGATGACGACATATACCCTAACAATCAAATACAATATAAACTTGTTGGTAACTATGACAACGTGTTTACCATGGATAGTCATAGTGGTAAATTAACAATGAGAAACGGTAGTGTTACACATGATCACTATGATTTGCACGCGATTGCTTACGATCCAATCAAAATGGTGCATAACGATACGATTGCGTTATCCATCTATGTACGAGATAGTCGTCTGATGAGACCAAAGTTTATAACACCTAGTCATGTTATAAATAACATTTATGAGAATAAGCCAATAGGAAGTATTATATACGCACCTAAAATTGATTACGTCAACAGTTTTTCATCGATAGCGTATACAATCACCGATGATAACGACGATAACGTGTTTGTTATTCATCCTGATACAGGAAACCTTCAATTGGTAAAACCATTAGATTATGAACACCAAAAATTCTATCTGTTGAAAATTACTGTTAAAAACGGGCAAGAATCGGATTTATCGGATACAATGGATATTAAAATTAATGTATTAAATTGTAACGATAATAAACCTGTTTTTATGAATTCAACATTAAATCTTCGGATTGATGAAAATACGTCTACTGGGAAGATCATTGGTAGATGTTTAGCCAATGATATGGACACTGATGACGTCATTTATTATTCTATGCGCATTGGTAAACAGTATGAGAAATATTTTGCTATCGATATAAAGACATGTGACGTGGTTGTTACGTCACAGTTAAGCGAAATTGGAAGCAAGGTTATCCTGTTAGAAATAGTTGCAAGTGATGGAGAGCATATTTCGACACTTTCCACTAATATTGTGATTTATAGTGACTCTCCACCATTAGTAATTTCTCCTTCAGCAGTCGCCATCAATTCAAATATCCTACCAGATAGCAAAAATATTGTATACACCATTGCTTCGGAAAGAAGATACAATGAATCTATTCAATACTTTCTTTCAGGTAAGGGAGTAACAGCAACCACGTGGTACAGCAACGTTTATTCCAACTTGGTCTCCAAGACTTTCTTTGAAAGTCTTAGGGCGATGTTGCATATATAAAAAGGTTTTCTAGATAATATTCCATCCTCCTCCTCAGGGTTTCTTTGAGTTTTTTTATAAAACGGCGTTTTTCACAAAAGGCAAAAAGCCCTGGGGACGATTATATCAGTTGTTAATGTACGCTTTGGAATAATTATTACTGCTCTCTATGACGTAATGATCGCTGCCGGCACACGACGTCAGAACAACATCTCAACAACGTCAACGTTGTGTGCCAACTCCGATGGTTGTACCTCGGGTATCATTTGAGCGACGTCGTTTTGACGTTGAACCTGAGATCGTCTATTGACCACGGTATCACGCATAAAATTGAGACTTCAAAACTCACGAGAAAGTATAAATTTGTCATTATATTTTTTCGAGATTGTAACTAGGCATCCTTTAACATTTATTTCCCAGTGGGAACACGTCGAAACAATGTCAAAACGACGTCGCAATCTGACGTCGTGTACCTGCAGAGTTCGTAGCTGATAAGTCGTCACGTGTGGATGTATATGTTTGGTCACGAAAGTATCTTCATAATATTTAAAGTAACGAAATTTTACCCTTTTGTCTTTCAGGTGGAACGTTCCATTCAATCTTCCGTTTGAATGCAACTTCTGGTAATTTGTATCTCATCAGTCCGTGGCCTGACAGTAAATGGTTCACCTATATTTCTATCAATGTTGTTTCAAGTAACGGTAAAAACACACTGTTTCCATTGGTGTTGTTTAAAGATAATAACGATGGAGTACTTCGTTTCCAATCCTCTGCATACTCTACATCAATAACTGAAAATTCAAAGATAGGGAAGTATGTTATCGAAGTTCGTGCTGTTTATCAAAATCAAAATAAACCAAGCAAAACAAATATAAGGTATTACGTCACTAGTGGCAAAAATCAACAAATCTTTGATCTTGATTACAACGACGGTCGAATTTATGTCAACAAGCAGATCGATAGAGAGAGCCTGGGTACTAAAGTGATGTTAAAGATATATGCTGCGGATTTTAAGAACTTGTTAGTTTCCCATGCTGCATCTACATTAGTGGAGATATACATAAACGATGAAAATGATAACTTTCCTGAATTCCTTCATCATGATGATTCACTAAAAATACCTGAAAACTTACCCGTCTTATCGTTTATCGCAAATATGACGGCTATGGATACCGACAGTGGAACAAATGGACTTTTAGTTTATACGATACTTACATCAAATACTTCAGATATGTTTTCACTGAACACAACAAACGGTATACTTACATTGAACAATAATTTAGATCGTGAGAGTCACGAAATATTTGACGTAAATATATCTGTATCCGATCGTGGAAACCCAGCAAAGATATCTTATGCGTCACTTACAATACAGTTAACCGACATAAACGATAACATACCGACGTTTAGTCGGTCTAACTATTTCTTTTCCGTAAAGGAGAATAGTTTGATTGGTACACCAGTTGGTCAAGTTTACGCACCAGATAACGATTTGGGTAAAAACGGTCAGGTTTATTATCGTATCGTATCGGGTGCTTTCGATTATTTGGAAATTGATGAAATGTCAGGGAAAATCATAACAACGAAAGGGATCGTTTGCGAGCGTGTCAAGTTATTTATATTAACTGTGAACGCTTCAGATGGAGGTGACAATACGCATAGTTCAGTAACAACCGTGTTTATCAACATAATTGCCGAACTTCGTCAACCACGGCTAATTCAGAAATATTTTCAGGTTGAAGTACCAGAAGACATTGCATTAAACTCAACGATAATTTCAATAATGGCGTCTGATCAACTCACACCATCTGAGTTCTATTATAATCTCACAAACGAATATAACTACTTTTACATAGAAAGTAATGGTGCGTTAATTGTGCGTAAAAAAATGGACAGAGAAATGACAAAACATTTCACTCTTTATGTAACAGTATCCAATACAAGGGATACACAAATATGTGATTCAACGTATGCTATCATCAGCATTACTGTGTCCGATGTAAACGATAACCATGCTTACTTTCGAACAGAACCAGTATTTTTTACCTATGAAAATGCATCAATAGGAGATGTTATTGGTCAACTAAAAGCATCCGATCCAGATAAAGGCATCAATTCTTTACTCACTTATCAGCTGATAAACAGAAGTTTTATATTTGAAATTGAATCGGATGGACGAGTCAAATTAAAAACATTGTTAGACTATGAAAGATGTTCTTTATATAAATTTAAAGTATTGGTATGTGATAAAGGTATATCAAAACTCTGTACAACACAGACTGTTCAAATGTTTGTTAATGATATCAACGACAACATCCCGATATTTTCATCTCATCCAAACTACGTCACTGTTTTAAGTAATTCAACTCACCGAGATGAAATCATACAGTTTGTTGCATATGATAATGATACTGGGGTAAATTCTCAGCTCCAGTTTCGATTATTGAATCACAACAACTTGTTTAGTATGAAGGAGAGTCTCGGTATTCTCACTATGAAGAATTATTCATTGATATCGTTTGGTACGTCATATAACTTAACTATTCGTGTCAATGATAATGGTATCCCACAATTCAATAATACAACCCACGTGACTATCCATACCAAACAAGTGAACACTCCACCTGTGTTTCATACTAATGTGTATAACCTTCAATTGATGGAAAATACAGGTCCTATAAGTTACTTTCAACGCATTCAAGCTACTGATTTGGATACAGGACGAAATTCTCAGATGATGTATTCCATTATAAATCCTCTCATCAATACTGATTATTTCTCATTGGATCCAACAACAGGAGTGCTATCATTAAAAATACCTGTTGATCGAGAAACGATCGATTTCTTTAATATAACCATCAAAGTTACTGATAATGGATCTCCACCGTTGAGTGATTACGCATATATTTATGTTAATGTTGAAGATCAAAATGATAATAAGCCAATAGTGAACACATCCTTGGTAGTAAAGCTAATTGAAAGGGCACCTGTAGGTGAGAGTGTTATGACGGTATTAGCATATGACGCAGACATTGGTGAAAACGGACGTTTAAAATATACATTACTAGATCACACATCGATCTTACAGATTGATTACAGGACTGGATTGATAACTACGTTGGTTCCATTTGACCACGAGTACCAAACTAGTTACCAGATCACAATCCAAATTGAAGATTCTGGTACACCGAAACATATCGTGGTTCACAATGTTACATTGATTATTGGTGATGTTAATGACAATCCACCTTCTTTTACAAAGAAAAACTTTCAAGTTTATATTAAGCCTGGTCTCCCTGTAGACAGTTTTATATTACAGCTTATAGCAACTGATGCCGATTCCCCATTACATTCTGGGATGAAGTTCTCGATAAGTAACAATTCCATGTTCTCGGTACACGACGATACTGGTATAATAAGTAATGTTGTGGTTATTGGGAGTATTGCTAACATATTTCGATATAATGTCACAGTGGAGGATCCATTTATACCGTTATTTACCGACCGTGCATCCGTCACTGTTACTGTCTTGCCTACTGGAATCTTCCCTATTCTAAATCCATCAATGATATTTTTAAAAGTTCCTGAAGAGAGCGACTACTACATTCGAAAACCTATTATCAAGATCAATGCATCTAGCCCACTGGATGGAATATCTGGTTCGGTAAAATACACAATTGCAAATGTGGGTGACGATAGTTTTACTTTGAATAAACAAAATGGTACTTTATACTTACGTAATAGGCTTGATTATGAACAAAAGAAACGCCACGTTCTTTGGATCGAAGCAAAAGATTCCCAGCAGCCTCCACTAAAATCTTATGTCCAAATAATTATCTACGTCATCAATGTTAATGATCATGCACCGCAATTTCGAAAGAAACAAATAACAGCAGTAGTACGAGAAAACGAACCGGCAAATTCGCCAGTAGTTTTATTAAGTGTTTATGATCTCGATGGCCCCAATCCAAATATCAGATTTAACCTGAGCGATACTGAACTGCTATTTGTTAACCAATCAACTAGCTTGGTTTCTACAAGAACCGTGTTTGATTACGAAAATCGTAGGAATATTTCTCTAACTGTAACTGTATATGATGACAATAATACCACGCAGAAAGATACAATGACATTGTTTGTAGTAATCGAGAACATGAATGACAATCCCCCAATCGTTACACCTATCTATAACATTAGTATTCATGAAGATTATCCAATTGAAAAGGAAATCATGACAGTTGAAGCTTCCGATGCAGATGGTCTCGATAACCTGACCTTCCATATGAATTCAACTACTTTCAGAGTGGATGGAAGAAATGGAACTGTTCGGTTAATCAAGTCCTTAGATCGTGAGATAATAGACCATTATGAGATAAATGTTACGGTAAACGACAGAAAACACACCAACGTATCAATTCTGTATGTTCATATTTTGGATGTCAATGACTCTCCACCGCTATTTGAAAATGATTTTATCCACTTATACATAGCTGAAAACCAAACAGCAAATACAGATATATACAACATTACCGTCAATGATAGAGATTTGGGAAGAAATGCTGAGTCAGTAATTTCACTTCATTCGGACAATACCTCAATAATGGATGCATTTAATGTAACATCAAACGGACAGTTATTTTTGTTGAAACAGTTTCAGATATCAGGAAAAACAATCCAATTTAATTTAACGGTGATAGCTACGAATATATTTCAGCCATTTTATAGTACATCAACGACTGCTATCGTTGAAATAACCGACACTAATAATCACGCGCCGTTATTTGACAAGTCGGTGTATACAACATACGTACTAGTTACTGCGCATCTCAGATCTCTAGTAACAACTGTTATAGCGACAGATAGGTATGACTTGAATGACAATGCAAAAATATCCTATTACCTGATCGGTGGAAATGGATCAACAGTTTTTTCACTTGTAAACAACAGAATATTGATAGAAAAGTCCCTACTAAAGCACAAGTTACAATGGTTGTATTTATTAATAGAAGCACGTGACCATGGTCATCCACCAATGAAATCGCAATGCTTGGTGAAGTTGTTCGTTGAAGAAGAAAATCGATATAGCCCTACAATTTTTCATTCACCCTACAGCAAATTAATACCAGAAGACTACTGTCTAAATTGCACTGTTCTGCAAATTGCTGCACAAGATTACGAAAGCAAAAACGACTTAAGTTATAGGATTGTTTCAGGTGATGACAATAATACGTTTAGTATATTACAGAATGGTTCTGTTGTTTTAAGTAAACGTATAGACTATGAGAATAAACAAAGTTACAAACTTTATGTCGAAATTTCTGATCGTAATTTTATCAATAAAAAAACTTCTTTCACCTATGTCTATATTACCGTAACCGATATAAATGATAATTACCCACACTTCACCGTTAGTTCTTATGAGATAGATTTAGCAGAAGATTTTGATATCAGCAAGATTATATTGACCGTACACGCAACTGACACTGATTCATCTATCAATAATAAAATTACATATAGCCTAGAAGATAGAGCGTTAAATTTTGCCATTAATCCTAAGACTGGTGAAATAACATCTACCATGAAGTTTGATTATGAAAAACAATCGCAAATAATTATAGAGGTTATAGCAACCGATTCTGGAATTTCTCCGTTATCAACTGTTGCCATAGTAACGATAAATATCAAAGGTGTGAATGAATTTGCTCCAAAATTCTCATCGCGATTTTATAACTACACTGTATTTGAAAATGAGCCAATTGGAAGAATAATTGGTAAAGTGGAAGCATCAGATAAAGATAGAGGTCCTGACGGTGTGTGTATTTACATCAGCACTGTGTCGATAGAATATGGGGTTGATGTGAATCCAGTAAATGGTGATATAATTGTTGTTAGTAAACTATTCATCGGTACCGTACAATTTGATGTAGTTGTTAAAAATAACAATAACTTGATTGAAGATATATCGTTGATTGATAGAACTATAGTTCAAATAGACATCATTCATACAAAAGACGCGCCCACATTCACCAAAGATCTGTATTCAGTAAACATCTATGAGAATACTACCATTGGTGCCATAGTAACCGAAGTTATTGCATATACTAAGAATAATTACAGTGCCATACATTATGACGTAATCGACACTTCAAGTACTTTTGTAATCGATGCGTCAACAGGTGTGGTTACCTTGGTAACTGAACTGGATCGTGAAACACGTGATGAGTACAACTTGACAGTATATGCTAAAGACAATGCAATATTATCAAAAACGGCTTCAGCAATATTACTGGTTAAAATATTAGATGTTAACGACAATCCACCAATCATAGGACGTTGTGAAGGAAGCATTGTTGAGAATTCTCCTGTTGATACAGAAATATTGAAGCTATCCATTCATGACATTGATGTATATCCGAATACCGGACCGTTCACATATGAGCTTGAATATACGGCTGATAATATCGTATCGGTCAATACATCTGGTATACTCGCTAACCGGGTTGTATTTGATTATGAACAGCATACATCGTACATGTTCAATTTAACGGTATTCGATCATGGTGAACCAAGGTTATCAACAACACGACAATGTTTCATTCGTGTGGTTAACGAAAACGATAATAAAGGACAATCAAGACATGTTATAGTTTATGTTAATTATGTTAATGATGTCACGAATAAATTATTTATTGGTGATCTTTCACCACATGATGCTGACAGTAGTGATCGGTACACGTGTGATACGAATAAGAGTACAGACGTATTCTTTCAGAACAACTCGTGCAATCTGTATATCAATATCAAGCATGGATCATTTTCACCACAGAAGATCATTTATAATGGAAACCTTGGTAAAGAAATCATCAATTGCTCTGCTGACATCAGCTATTTTAATGTATCATCAGTAACTACCACTATACTAATGAATGTGAAGAACTATACTGTTGAAGACTTTGTAAACAATTCTATGGTAGCACTTGACGATTATATAAACAATGCTATGCAAAGATCATCACAAAAGAAAATCCAAAGCAAAATAATCTCTGTTCAAAAACAACATGACTTAATCGTAACTATAACATTAGTAGATACAGTGTCCAATGATAAAACTTCGTTCGTTCAACTTATGACTTCCAAACTATTAGAAATACGCAAAATTATTTTTAAACATCGTGTGACCATAGATTATAATCCATGTGTGCATAGCCAGTGCAGCTTACATTCAAAATGTTCTTGGAAAATGATCCTCAATGGTACAGAAATTGTTGATACCGAAAATGTGATTTTTCACTCGATGTTTCAATCAATTTCTATGACATGTACTTGCCCACCTGGTTGGGTTGGTGAGCAATGTAATCGAATTCCATCATCTTGTAAACAAACTCCTTGTTACAATGACGCAAAATGCACCAGTATCAATTCCAGAGAATTCAAATGTCATTGTTCAAAATATTTCCGAGGAAAATACTGCCATATAGACGTCGACGAATGCAAAAACACACCTTGTAAAAATGGTGGGAATTGTATAAACAAATATGGTGGCTTTAAATGTGAATGTAAATCAAAATTTACTGGAATATTTTGTGAAGAAGAATTGACACCATGCAAAGTTAACCCATGTTTAAATAATGGAGTATGTACATCCAAAGGTAATGCATTTGATTGCAATTGCCAATTTGGTGATAGTGGTAAAAAATGTGAAAAACGAAGTTATAATTTTCTATCAGCAAGTTACATCAAATCAAAGATGGTTGTAGATAACACTAATATGAAAGTCCACATAGAGTTTGCAACAGTTGAGAAATACGCGTTGTTATTTTTTATACATTCTAATACTTCAATTTTGACTGTTGAAATATATCATATGAATATAAAAGCAACGTTTATCCTAAAAACATCTTCTCAACCCATAACAATAACAAGTGACGTAATCGTTTCAAATGGTGCATTTCACTGGATGCAATTATCTCTTACTAATTCAGTGAGTAGTATTTTTAAATTCAATTATTGATGATTACCTTCTAAGCTTTGCTACCAATATTAAAAACTACCATGGCTCCAATATAGACAGTCTGCCACTGAGAAATCCGGAACCGGATTCAGTACTTTTAAACGTCTCGATGGAGTCATGTAATAGCTATTGTATATAGTGGTTTATAAAAGTCTCGATGGAGTCATGTAATAGCTATTGTATATAGTGGTTTATAAAGGTCTCGATGGAGTCATGTGGTATTGTATATAGTGGTTTATAAAGGTCTCGATGTGGTCATGTAGTATTGTATATGGTGGTTTATTAAGGTCTCGATGTGGTCATGTAGTATTGTATATGGTGGTTTACTAAGGTCTCGATGGAGTCATGAGTATTGTATATGGTGGTTTATAAAGGTCTCGATTGGGTCATGTAGTATTGTATATGGTGGTTTATAAAGGTCTCGATGAAGTCATTTAGTATTGTATATGGTGGTATATAAAGGTCTCGATGTGGTCATGTAGTATTGTATATGGTGGTTTACTAAGGTCTCGATGGAGTCATGAAGTATTGTATATAGTGGCTTATAAAAGTCTCGATGGAGTCATGGAGTATTGTATATAGTGGCTTATAAACGTCTCGATGGAGTCATGTAATAGCTATTGTATATAGTGACTTATAAAAGTCTCGATGGAGTCATGTAATAGCTATTGTATATAGTGGCTTATAAAGGTCTCGATGTGGTCATGTAGTATTGTATATAGTGGTTTATAAAGGTCTCGATGGAGTCATGTGGTATTGTATATGGTGGTTTATAAAGGTCTCGATGGGGTCATGTAGTATTGTATACAGTGGCTTATAAAGGTCTCGATGTGGTCATGTAGTATTGTATATAAAGGTCTTGATGGAGTCATGGATTATTGCATATGATGGTTTATAAAGATATCAATGGAGTCATAAAATATTGTATATAGTGGTTTTTAAAGGTCTCGATGTGGCCATGTAGTATTGTATATGGTGGTTTATTAAGGTCTCAATGAAGTCATGTGGTATTGTATAGTGTTTTATAAGTTGATCACTTTTAGTATAGGCATTATTTTAAAACGAATATGTAGATGTTATACTTCATAGCTTCTTTTTTAGCTATATTTTTTCAATTTATTTTAGTCAATCTCTGTCATTGTGGATGAAGTGGCTCATGTATCTGCAACTCATAATTTCCCTAGGTAAGTTATATTTATCCAGTAGGCGCCCAATTTCTAATTAACATCGAAAAAGACGTCCTTTCGTTATATTTATAGAACCTAAAATTGGATAAATCGAAGTAAATAAACTTTTTTATAGCCATGTATACCTAAAAATATGGTTGTTTTAGCCGTGCCTTACACAAGTTTCGGATATAGAAAATTCTGTCTATCTGAGGCTTTAATCTCCGCCAGGAATTTAACTTCTCGACAGTTTATAGGAAATGATTATTTTTTTATTTATTCATTTTTTAGACAATCATGGAACAACGAATTATGTGTTGGTGGAGTAGCTAATCTTGAATTTTTGAAAGAATATTCGAGCTACATAACATCTGTCGATTTTATCGGATGTGTGAGAAATATTCAAATAAATAATGTTTACATAAATGAAACAAATTCATATGTTTCAAAAGGTGTGACCATTGGATGTAAGAGATCACCACAATGTGTTGAAAATAAATGTACGAATGGTGGAAAATGTATTGATCTATGGTCACACTATCAATGCGAATGTCCTGGTGATTATTTTTCAAAGAGTTGTGATAACAGTAAGTAGGATGTAGAAAGCGTGTGTAAGG
>JAULBZ010002504.1:0-18622 GCA_032360805.1 Neoturris breviconis | reverse complement strand
AACCCCCCTCCCCCCGTATATACGATACTGCACAGTACAGACAGTAAAGAGCTGGGGTAAGCTGTCCACTCTAGTACATTGTAAATATTCAACGATTGACATTGTTGTCGTTCCATTATACAATGTCAATCGTTTTTTTTTTTTTGTAAAATAAGATTTGTATTTTTATACTATTTTTTTCGTTGTAAAACTTTTAAGTTTTGTGTTTGTTGTAAATATGAGAGTAGATTTAAATATTGCATAATCGATGAATAATCGAACATTAATCAAACCTTTCTTCCTTTCTCACCTATACCACCTATACCACCACCCAAAATGTAGATTCTTATAAAACTCCCGCTACCACTGCAAGTAGTAGCAAGTGGCAATCTAATAAGATCTTATATTGCGCATACGCGTATTTTCTCGTTTACGCGGCCGAGGATGTTCTCGTTCCGTACCAATAGCCATTACAGTTGGTGGTGCGCTACGTTAAATCATAACAGAAAATGGAGGACGAAGTTGCAGCAAAACTCATCAGGATTTTGTACATTGTATACCCTAGCTTACTTTGAGTATATAGTCTGCCTATTGCGAACATCACAAATCCCTTACACTGCCTGCGTATTCTGGCATCCCCAAAGTATTTGATTGATTTGGTGGAATTATTGGGCGCAGGTTTCGCATATTTCATTCACAGCCAGAGAGCAGTAGGCTTACTTTATTTTCACTAGTTGAATACGGAGAAATACAGGACCGTACAGTCCGAATACTGTATATAGGGGACCGTATTCATTAGACTTCCACTCTGTGATGGGTCCAAACATTAAGAGTATCAGTATGCAAAGGGTTGATTTGTTGGTACATATAGCTACATACTTTATTTTTTAAATGAGAACACGATCAGACAGAAAATTTTATTTGATTAATTTCTATTGGCTTTTTCTGTGTTTTTTTTTCTTTTTCTCTTCTTTTTTTATAGCTAACTATTTGCGTTGACCACACAGCTGTCTACTCTGCAAAAGAGTCATTCATAAATGAAAAATCATTATTTTGTTTTCGTTCCAGAGCCGAATGTTAAATAAGATCACAAGCACTTTTCCCGATTTAAAATAATCAGTAGCCTATGTTTTGACGATTTCAGCCTGCTGTACATTAAATAAATATAAAGTTAAACTGGAGGCATTTTAGTGGGGAAATGAATTAATTTTGCATTAAATAGAGCTTTCGCCTAACAATATAAACACCAGGACACTATTGTATAGACCATATAGACTTTAGTTATGTAGTGGTTTTGGACTGGAGCTGAAGCTACGCTTAACCTTATTCGTAATCATTTTCGTGCAACGAGAACTTATGAAAAATATTTACATATAGTAAAACTCATTTTAAAATTGCCAAGGTAAGGAGTAATTTATTCTCATGTTATCGCGAAACTACATTTTCGCGCACATCATTTCGCGCGTAATATCTGTACTAATTTCTGCGCGAAAATGGTTTATTATGATGTTCCTAATGATATAACAAAAGAAAAATAATTTCCACGTTTTGGGCGGATTTTGGGTTGTTCTACAGTTTAGGCTTCGATTTTCATAATTGAAAATGGATATTTGGGCCTGGAACAACAATTCATAAAATTCTAGAGTGCAAAAATGCAGGAAAAAAGATTTTTCTTGCATAAATGTAAAAATCGACAAATCTAAATTCCTATTTTTACCGGAAATCGCCAAAAACTGTTTTCTCAGACAAGCAAACGCATAAATAACGAGACATTTCATGAATTTTGGAGAGCTTGGTAATATACACCACAAGTAGATTTCAATCGAGGTTGATCGGACATAAGATGTTTCCTTATAAATATTTTTTCCAAATTTTCCGTCTGAAGTAGCCTAGTATACTACTTTAAGAGCACAAATTTTCGCGGGCACAAACTTTTGCGAGGTAAAAAAATCGCCAAATTTTTAGATTTTACTTTCGCGAATGAAGAAAAATGATGCAATTCGCGAGGCATAAACTTTTGCGAATGAAGGAATATAAAAAATTTCGTGGGAAAAGATAACATACATTACATATTGTTTTGTGAATATTTATTCGTACAAAGAGGGCTAGAAATAGCTTGTAGCGTAGTAGTAAAGATGCCGGCTACTGTTAAAAACCATATGGTGACCTAAAGAAGAAATAGTTTTAGGCTCGTTTCTTGTTGCCATTCCAAGTCCTGTTTGTCAAGTCAAAATTTCTCAACGGAAAAAAGCTGTAACTAAAAATACAAACAAAAGTTCCAGAGACGTGGATATTCGAGACATGTTCAGGAGGGTTATGCAACAGCCTACTCCAGAGCCTGCTGATGTATTGTAATTGACTAAGTTTGACCCTGATAATTTGCGATAGCAATTACTTTAGAGAAGAGTACTTAAAAATGAATCAACGTCTCAAATGTTAAAAACCAGACAGTTCCCATTGCAAATTATCAGGCTCAAAGTTGATGTTTTACATATATAAAAAAAATGCCTAGTGTTAAGATTCCACTTGAAAAGTTATGGCATAAACTTTCGCGAATGAAAGAATGTTAAATATTTCGCGAGCATAAACTTTCGCGATTAAGGCTTTTCAGAATTTCCAAAACTATAAACTTTCGCGAAAATACCCAAAATTCGCGAAACTCGCGAAAGTTTGTGCCCGCGAAAGTTTGTGCTCTTAAAGTATATGCACCCGATATGACCCTCATTTTGTTTCGTCAAACATTCGCATGGCCTGAAACATGTCCCTTAATCCTATTAGGGCTGGGCTTTTTAGGGCTCTGTAAGTCTGGGGGCCTAACTTCTGATACTAACTTCTGATTTATATGAAACTTGGTTATAAGTTATACTTCATTCTTATCAAATGGAAGAGTAGCTGTGGCAAAAAGATTTTAAGGTGAAAAAAAAATCTAAAACTGTATGCCAAAACGTTTTTCAAGCAAAAATAAGAAGAAGAAAAGAAAAACAATCACACATGTTAAAAGTTAGGTTACTAAGAGAAAATTATCTCTTGTTGCCATATTTTTTGTTGTTTCAATATGACCAAATAAATATTAGACAAAGTCACCAAATTTCAGGTCAATCGGAAAAAGTTATTGCATAAAATGACATAGGGAGGAGGCGAATCGCCACCCCCTCCTTCTTTCCCACTTGGTTACTAAGGGAAAATTATCCCTAGTTACCAATTTTTTGTTGCTTCAAAATGACCCCAAATAAATATTAGACAAAGTCACTATTTTCAAGACAAACAGACTATTATAACAAAAGTTGACGCATAAAATGAATTCGTAAATCTTTAGTTACGCATTTTTCAAGTGATTCGCATTCTTAAATTCCGCATTTTTCAAGATTTTCAAGTGCTTCGCTTGATTTGGTTTAATATCTCCTTGAATATCTTACTTGATTCAAACCAAGTGTGTTTTTAACGTTACTTGGTTCAAAAGCTCACTTGGTTTGTAACATATAGAGGATATATCTAAAGGAAATATCTGGCCATTTTACGAGCCAGAGAACCGATTGTGATTATTCGAAAAATGTCCTGGGTACGAGGTTACGTAATTAATTTAAATGTGTTGAAAGATAACATACACTGTTATAATCTTCTCTATATGCATAACAACACAATCAATAAGTGTTAAAACAAACGATATAATTGGATCCACAGAAATAAATGCCAATCATATGCAAGTTTATTAGCGTATCACTCTTCCTCACATATGCTCTATTAGCTTTATTTTGATCCGTGTGTCCCAATTAGCCACAAACATCGTCTGTGTAGCTACTCAGAAAGTTTGCACAAGAGCTATTAAAGAAGATAATAGACGACCTCTTGAACAAATAACCATTTTGAAGAGTCAATTATTATTTGTTCGTTTATTAATTACCATGTGACATACTATTGAATACGGTCCCGTATTTGGACTGTGTATTTCCATATATGGCAATACGCATTCTAAATACGGGAATTATACAGGACTGTAAGCTAGTCTGGCAGTTTTTCAAAGATGAAACTGTAATTCGAGTATATACTGTATATAATACTGATCCCTTTATTATCACAAATTAGTTACGTAAAGAATCTGTTAAAGAAAGTACTTGACGTTCTTGCAGTATTTGGTAAATTTATTTTTCTGTGGATCATCTATGGACTAGCCTGAGTTCCAGTCCCTAACTACGACAAGTAGTACTACTACTTGTCGTAGTTAGGGACTGGAACTCAGGCTACTATGGACAAATGAAGTTTAACTTAAATGGAATCTCATAAATCTAATAAAATTTATTTGAACTTCGTGTGATCCATGTTTTTTAAACAGGATTAAATTTTTAATCATATTAACCCAGCCAGCGAAAACAGATTTTTGCCGGCTGGTAAAAACTTTATAAAACACAGTAGGTACGCCACGTCGGACCAACGTTGTTTTGACATTCCCAGTGCATGCCTCTCAATGGGCAAAAACCTGTTCAAAGTCAGCAAAATAACGTTAGAACAACGTTTACAGAACGTTGTTCTAACTTTATTTTGCTTACTTTAAACAGGTTTTTGCCGGCTGGTAACAGACACAGTAGGTACACCACGTGGGACCAACGTTGTTTTGACGTTCCCAGTGCATGCCTCTCAGTGGGCAAAAACTTGTTCAAAGTCCGCAGTAAAGATGCTAGAACAACGTCGCTTGACGATTGTTCTAACTTCTTTACTGCGGACTTTGAAGATCTTGCCTACTTGGTTTGGTATTTATTCTACGGATTTTTCCGAGTCGTAGCCGATTTTTCAAGATGGCAACCAAAATCGATCTGATTAATCGTGGCGTGTAAATGTAGCTTTATGAAGGTGAGAACAACGGCGGTGTTTTACCTTCGGTGCGCTTACTGAGGAGAGTGAGTAATTTATTAGCCTAATGAAGGCGGTTGTTTGAATTTTAGCGCAAAGCGGTAAAAATCCGGGAGTTTACAGCGAAATTCGGCAGTTACGGAGTAAATACAGCCACCGACTTCTCTAGTCTAGTAATTTCTTAATATTTTAGATAAAACAAAAATAAAACCTCTGTGTAATGGGTTCATCCATGTGGATATTATTGAATTATTTGCTATTATTTATTGCTCAAATTACAAAGTAACAACACTCATATAACTTTACGTAACAACACTCATATAACCTTACCATATTTCACACATTATTATCTATAACCATGTGCAGAAATATTTGAGAAAAAGCGAAATTTGTGCAAAATTTCGGTGTTTCAGCTTGTCTATTTTGCCGGCTGGGTAATTGTAACTGGCGGACAGCGTGGTAGAAGCACTGTTTGTAAATTATCATAATCATGATACACGTTTTTCTTTATAAGTATCACCTTCATAAGCATCACCAGACTAAAAATTGGCCCTTTATCTTTAAGATCTCAGAAAATACAAAGTTTTACAAAGAAAATAATTGCATAAAAAGAAAGAGCATGCCCTAAAACGTTGATTAATTCAAAGATGCTTATTTAGGGAGGTACCCATAGAAATATGGGGAATCTCGGTTTGATAATCACCGAGCCTCAGCCTCATATCAGTATAATATCCAAGCTAATTAGCCCACATCTTGGTAACCCTAAAGGCCGGGAGATTCCCACCTGGTGGATAAAATCTGTTCTAGCGTCTTTGCTGCGGACTTTGTACAATTCTTTTGTCCACTGCGCAAGTTGTTTTACAAACTCGATCATAGTTTAATACTTTTTATGATTACAAATAAAAGCTATAGCTATAACTTGCAACTTTTTCATAAAATCACTCAAATTTTGATAGCTAGTTTTTGAAAGAAAACACGGGATAAAACCAAAGTTATAGAAAAAAGCTTGATTTTGTAAGTTTGTTTTATAAAATCACTTAAATTTTGATCATTCTTATGAAAACGCGGGATAGAATCAAAATTACAGAATAAATACACATTTTGTAACTTTTTTTTCATAAAATCACTCAAATTTTATTAATTAATGAAATACGTGGCAGAACTGAATTAAATTTTCGTGTGGAAGTAATACAAATTTCCTCATGCCATACATAACTCGTTTTCTTTTTTTTACCCAAGTACTGGGAGAATTTGTTCTCCTAGCCTAGTGCCATATTGACAGCATGCGAGCTAGAGCTCAGAGTTTTTCATTCAAAGTACTACATAAAAACTTCCTTGATAAAATCGGGTTTCATATATATCTTCTAGCTATTATTGTAAAATTTTGTATAGCTACGGATTTACAAAAATTTCAAAAATTTCAGCCAAATGATAAATTCTACAAAATTACAAAATGTTTGAGGTCTACTCTAATTCGCAATAACAAATACTGCTGTTTTGAGTTGGTCCACCCTTTAAGTTGATCATAAGAAATTTAAAGTGGGAGTCTACTGTTAAATGAAATTGTCCTACTTTTTCAGTTTCTACTAAATAGGTCCTAGTGACCTATGCACCAGATATTTTAAAAATATTTTAAAAGTTCGAATCATCTTTAGATAATTTCATCTTTTTTTTTTTCAAAAATATTCATTAAGAGTGCATGACACATCTAAAGATACTTCAAACTTTTAAAATATTTTTTAAATATCTGGTGCATAGGTCACTAGGACCTATTAAGTAGAACCTGAAGAAATAGGACAATCCCTTTTAACAGTATACTGCCACCTTAAGGAAACCAAAAATTAAGGTCACAGCTGTGGTGTTACAACAAAACTAATTCAGCTAAAAAATAGCCTAGTTACACCACACTCCAATTCCGTTGGCTGCAGACCAAGCAGTCTAACATTTATAGCTTAGAATGGAAAGTATTGATTAAATTTGATATATTCAGACTAGCTAAAAATAACAAATGAGAAAAAGGGTCAATCTCATTGCCGGAGTCTACAGTCGTGTGCGTAATATTTGAGAAGATTTGATGTAAAATAAAAACCACAAGTAAACATAACTAATTAAAATGACGTCGGAAATACCCAAGAGATTTATCGAAAAGACTTAGGGTTTAGGATCTTAGGTCCTAAAAACTCGACAAATTCTGTTGTTTATAGCAGCCTTTGCCCAGGCTCTTAGAGCAAATTTAAATTTCTGTACCGTTCGTCCTGCTAATAACAATTTAAGGCTTTTTATTTTGCTGACTGAGATGGTAAGAATATATCAACATACCGCTGTTTTGATGTATCTGCCACTTCAAATACGTAATATAATGGATTTTATAAAGGAGAATGATATTGCAACCACAAGCTAATAATGCTGTTTCTTCTCGAAATATTCGCAGTTTGTCATCAGCAGTATTGTTTTCCGCAATATTTTAGCCTTTCGGTATTTCTTGCATCTTTCTATTGTTAGGTCGTCATTAAATCGTTACTAAACTTGAACTGATTCATAAGGAAAAGATGCAGAAAGAAAGATTGAACATCGAACAAAAGGTAAATCAATTTTAAAAGACGTCGTTTTGCAGCCTCGTCCACAGAGCTCCTTTCTCTTTCTTGACGAATATTAAGAGAGAAAAGCCCTGGGGAGGACGTTGCTCGTTTCATTATGCCAAAAAATCAGTTGGTTTCGGTAGTAACCCTTTCCGCACATGACGTCGTAACAATATCAAAACAACATTAAAACGACGTTGCGACATCGTTTTGACGTTGTTCCGACATTGTTCCGACCTCTAGAAATTTGACAGCTACCTTGACCAGTATAAGAATAGCAAAAATATGTTGAGCAAAAAGATTCTTCGTCAATAGGCACGTGAGTTGTCAGCCATCTCTCCCAAGAAACTTCAGACATGAATGGTCAAAAAAAATAAAATGACTATTCTTGTTCCAGGGATTCGCGCCATTTTGAAATACGGAGAGCTTCTTCTCTCTTTGATGGGTCAGAAGACCCTGGAACGAGGTTCTAACATAGCTTATACCCAGTTGACAAAAACATGTTCAAAGTCCGCAGTAAAGACGCTAGAAAAACGTTTTCAAACGTCTTTACTGTAGACTTTGAGCCAGTTTTTTTCCACTCGGTACTTATGTTTTCTATAAAGGAAAGACCACAAAATAATGGACGATGTATAATATTGACTATCGTACTTATTATCATATTCCTATGCATTGGCATAGGAATTGGTTACGCTATTGGAAAAAATAAATACGAAGATGAAGTTACGGTGGAAACTGGAAAGAAAGAGATGCAAAACGAAGAAGAAATATTGGCACATCATAAAAACATACTTAATAGAATGAAAGCTGACAATATCAAAGAGAACTTAAGGTAATATTCAGCGGTTGAAGTAAAAAATAAATAATCACTGTGGAGGAGGGATTTTTAAGCATGGTTTCAGACTTCTTAGGATGAAGCTATGCTCCAACATCTCTCCTCCTCAGTGATTATTCGATTTTATTTGGACCACAGATATTTCGCCCCTTGTTTTATCACTTGTAAGAGATGTCCGTCGGGTAGAGAGTTTGGAAATTACCAGGGAGTTCGACGAGATACACGTTTATAATGTCAAGGTCCATTGTTTAGAAGGTTTCAATACAGTACCAGATATAGTACTATTTAACGGTTTACTAGAGGTCAAGTAAGGCGGTAGAGATCATCCATGGCACAGTGTGAAAGCCTACCGAATATGATTCCGTATTTCTCCGTATTCGGCCATATATGACAATACACAGTCAGAATACGGAGAAATACGGGACCGTATTCGGTAGGATTTCCCACTGTGCCATGGATTATCTTAGTAGCCTTTCTCGCTGTGTGGTGTTAGAGACAACCAAATACGGTCCTGAATTCTTCCATATATAAACTGTGTATTGCCATATATGGTTCTCGTGACCTCTGAATTTCTATGGTGATTTCCATTTAACGGACAATTTCGAGCGAAAGTCAAAAAAGACATTCCATTAGTAGAAATTGATAATACCAGTTGATAATACACATGGTGTGATGTCAATTTCTACCAATGGAATGTCTTCTTTTGGCTTTTTTGCGGAATTTTTCGCCTAATGGAAATCAACCTTACCTTACACCGATTATGAACGTAGTGCGTTCGTTATGAGTTATAAATTTAATAAGCGGGGAGAGTTGAAGGGGGTGGAATAAGCGAGAAGTCGGAATATACCTATAGTTACTAAGAGCGTGGGGAGGGATGGGAAAATTCCCAAAATTATTTTTTGATACTGCAGAGTACAGGGCTACCTAAGCGTTCTAAAAAACTAACAGACGCGAATTTCTTCTTTAATGCTTTAACCCTATAGGACCCGGGGTTTTAGGGGTCTAATAACCCGGGGGAAGTACCATGTACAGCACCCCCAATAATATTCGAATTACTGCTCCGTTTTACTTGAAACTTGATCACAATATTCCCCAGGCTCTATTATATTCAAAAATGTAATAAAAATTTGCATAAGTCATCATTTCATGCAGAATGTGAGTAATCAACCACAGTACCCGTGAAAACCTGACAAGGAAGGCGAAAAATGAAATTTAGCTAGAACAATTAATTATATTGTTATATTTGCTAATTATGAATGGTTTTTTAACTTTTACAGAATAAAAAACCATTGTAATGGCCTTGTAGATCAAAATAATACTGTATTCAAAGAAAAGGGTTTATTTGGGGTAAGTGCGGTTAAGGTATAGAAGAGGGTAACACAAAAATTAACCTGATTTCACTCTTTTAGACATTTGACAGAACTGCCACATTATCCTGGCGGTGATCAAGTTAAAAAGTTAGGAGATGAAATATTAAAAAACTGGAAAGAACAAGGATTTGATCGAACTGAAGAATTTAAGTACAATATTTATTTATCGTTTCCGGAAAAACCCGGAGAAATTTCTACCATGAACGGCTCCACTATAGAGAGAAAATTCGTGATTAATAATGAACCACCATTCGATGAATCTGAGAAGAAAGGAAAAATTCTATTCCCGTTCAATGCATTTTCAGGCGCCGGAACTGTAACCGTAAGTAGTCAAGCATAATATTCCCCGTGCTTACTTACCACAAAACAATTTCAGATCCATAAAAAGTCAAGAAGCACTGAGAAGGAACCAAACTAACGGAAAACATTACATTAATGACCTCATCAAAAGACCTATCTTCCCAATAACGATAACAGCACTTGAGTGTGTGACGTCAATGTTTACCAATGGAATATCTTTATTGGCTTTCGTACAACCTCATACCCAGGGCTTCTTGTGCTTTCGCACTGAATTTTCCACCCAATAGAAATCAATTTTAGCTTTTATTGGCATCGTACCCAGCCGGCAAAAACCTGTTCAAAGTCAGCACAATAACGTTAGAACAATGTTCTTTGAACGTTGTTCTAATTTTGCGGTTTTTGCCGGTTGAGTAGAGCTTCATGAAATCAGACCAAGATTGCTCCTTCCTAAATATTTCCTATAATGATCTTACTTTTGTATTATTTTTTTGATGAGCAACCTCGATTCCAGTGTATCTTCTCCTTTAATGACTTTCAGAGATGGAAGTACTGGAGTCAAAGTGGACTTATAACTGACTTTAATATACTGTATATGTGTGTATGATAAACAAAGTTATTAAAGCTTGGTCCCCACTTGGCGTTTAAGTGCGTTTATCCTATGATGATGAGCGCATGATGAACGTTATCTTAAACGCACTCAAACGCTCAATGGGAATGATAGCACTAAACGCACTTTATTTATGCGCACTTAAACGCCTTTAAACGCTAAACGTCAATATCAAACAAGTTTAATATTGGCCATTAACCATCAAAGGATACAGACGATAAACACAAAATTTTGTGCGCAAAAAATGTGAAGATTTCTCGCACGAAGCGATTTTTGTTACAACGCTTTAAATATTTTAAAAATGGTAACGAGATACAAGAAAATAATTATTCCCTACAATATACCCCTACCGATATTTCTCTTACCAAAAACTCCGTCTTTTTTTAATACCTTTTTCCATTTCTGGGTAATTTTTTCTTTTTCGAAATAAAAAAAAAACTTCATACTCTTGTACCAAGTCCAGAGTGCGCTTCCAAGTATTATCAACTTCGAAAAAACGTTGTTCTGACGTCGTAACGTTAATAAAACGTTTTTTCGACGTTGATGACGCCGGTTGTCAGTATGATATTTCCTGCTTCTCGCTCAAAAAAAGTCTTATAGTGGAGATAATAGCAGTATATAAAACATTTTTTAAATGCACTTAAACGCAATCCATGCTCAATATGATAAACGCACTTAAACGCACTTATACGCGCAGTGGAGACTATTAGGTCCATTGGGAAAAAACTTATTCAAAGTATATGCAAATTTTGTATTTAGGCCGAGTTAGTGTACGGGAATTATGGTAGAGACAGTGATTTCGAAGCAGTAAAGGATGCTGGTGTAGAAGTCAGCGGGAAAATCATGATATTCAGATATGGCAAAACATCAAGAACTATGAAAGTAAGCCTCTATGTACATGGACCTATGAGTTTAATCCTGAACGAGCTTGCATTTGATTGATTTCTTCGGTACGAAGAAGCCATTCAAATGCAAGATCGTTTAATGTGAAACTCATTTAGGGCTCCATGTAAAGGCTACATGTAAAGTGTTCTTACATATTGGGAAATAGACCTTTTCACAAAATAATGAAAACGAGACGTTTGTAGCCTGAGTTCCAGTCCCTAACTACGACAAGTAGTAGTCGTACTACTACTTGTCGTAGTTAGGGACTGGAACTCAGGCTAGAAGTTTGCTGCTCAAAGTAGAACTTGTTGTAATGTAATAAGTTCAAAATAAACAAGTTATTGCATTGCAACAAGTTCTACTTTTAACAATCAGAGCCTCGTTTTCATTATTTCATGAAAATATCTATACGACTGAATACGGTTCCGTAATATTCCGGATATTGACTGCAGTGGTCGAAATTCTATAATCACTGTGGAGGAGTGATTGTTGAGTATAGCCTCACTTCAAGCTACAAATCCTAAATCAATGCTCATATATCTCTCCTCCACAGTTATTATTTACTCTTATATTTTCAAACAATGTTGCTATTTCACGATGCGTTCATTATGTATTAATTATTGAAGTCCATACCCAGTCGGCAAAAACTTTTCCAAAGTCCGCAGTAAAGGCGCTAGAATAGCGTACTCAACGTTGTTCTAGCGTCTTTACTGCGGACTTTGAACAAGTTTTTTTCCCACCGGGTAAGAAGTACTTACAAACTCAGCTTACTACTGACCCTACCTGTACGTGGCGTAACACCATACGATAAATCAACTCTAAAACAACGCCAAAATAACCTAATGTTGAAGCTGTATTAAGACCATGATCCGGCGTCGTGTACCCGCTGAGTAGAATTGTTTCGACGTTGTTTTAACATTGACCCCACTTTGTGAAGGGTGTGGCTTTAATTTGATACGTATACCCATCTGGATATTTCTACTGTGGAACGACTATCCAATAAGCACACGATGCGGATCAACGTTGAAAAAACGTCGCAATATTGCTTAAACGTTGTCTCGACGTTGATCCGACCTCGTGTGTCTGCAGGGTATATGTTTTAGCGTGTATACGTTCTTTAGGTAAAGCGAGCAGAAGAGCGTGGTGTCATTGGTGTCATCATATTTTCTGATCCATACGATCATACATACGCTGGTAAAATTTATCCACAAGGATGGACACTTAATAAATATGGTGTACAAAGAGGAACTATTAATCGGTTAGCTGGCGATTCACTCTCCATAGGATACCCTTCAAAAGGTACTTATATACCTATATCACGGCGGGAAAGCCTACCGAATACGGTCCCCTATTTCTCCGTATTCAGACTGTGTATTGCCATATACGGGACCGTATTCCGTAGGTTTTTATGCTGTGTATGCCTTTGCCTTTCCTCTGCCTGGGATCTAGATTTCCATGTCTGTTGCCTGTGGTACTTGCCTGTATGTGTCTTCGTTAGCTTGCAACTGAAGATTCTCGAGCTTATATACTTTTTCCCAGTGGGCAATAACTTGTTCAAAGTCCTCGGTGAAGACGCTAGAACAACATGAAAACTTATCGAATACAGCCCCATCCAGCCGAAAAAAACCTGTTCAAGTCAGCAAAATAACGTTAGAACAACGTTTACAGAACGTTGTTCTAATGTTATTTTGCTGATTTTAAACAGGTTTTTGCCGGCTGGGCGTGTGTCTTGGCATATAGACATTACCATATATGGTAATAAACCGTATAGGTATGCTCTCAACCGTAATTAGTTGTTATTCACGCTGTAAATCAATGCTCGAAATAAGAACAAATAATCACTGTGTGGAATCTTCAGGTTTTATAGCCTGAAGCTATGCTCAAAACCTCTCCTCCGCAGTGATTATTTTCTCTAACTTTGAGTACTGATGTGAAGCAATAGAATTGAGTAGATGTGTGTGTAGCTAAATTCCCTTACGGCTTTTTAAGTTCCAATTTCCCAAATATCCCTGATTTTACGTTATAGCCGGGTAGCTCTCTGAGAAACGTACGACTCCAGTCTAATGTGTATGTAATTCATGTACAAAATATTATTTTATAGATCGCTACTTTCGAATTAATAAATCAAAATATTCTGGTAATCCAAAAATACCATCACAACCAATCTCTTATTCAACAGCATATGAGATATTAAGGTAAAAATATCTTACTGGGAATACGACGTCCAGGGTTGCTAAGTAACATCAAAACAACGTTATTGTAACATTTTAACGTCGACTAGACGTCGAATGGGGGAGTGGGACAATCTACGAGTTCCGCAAAGCTTCCTTTACAAACTATGTAGTGCCAAACAATCCCAATGTGCAAAAACTTGCTCAAAGTGCTCAGTAAAGACGCTAAAATAACGCTTTAAACATTGTAGCGTCTTTACTGCGGACTTTATTGCCTAATATTCCAATTTTCATTGGACGACTATTCTCTGCTCTGTTATCCCCGTGTATACATAAAATATTCACCGTATATAATAGCCTTTCAGATTCTCTGAAAAGGAAAGGCTGCAGAGGAGAGCACAAAGCACGGCGAAATGACGATCTACGTCAGAGTGCGCTATAATTCTGGTCTACGTATATAAGTTCCGGTGTATAACCTTATGGACTTATAATCGGTTATATGCACACAATATTTTGGATGTATTAAATCCAAGAGCTGAAACTTGTATGTTCTGCAGACTCTCCCCGCAGCAGAAAAAGTGCCAGCGTTTTCAAGTCGAGTTTGTAGAAGAAGCTAATTAGAATATGGGAAAGAAAAAACTAAGGTATATGAGTATTTTTTAACCTGTTTAAATGGCGTTAGTCTTGCAAAGCCATCTATTTTATTTGTCTACCTTACTTTTTTCTATACTCTCTGCCCATTTGAACAATTCAGAAAAAAATGATAACTCAGTATAGGTTGTTTCGATGTAGACTAGACTAATCCTGTTGGCAAGAACTTTTTCAAACTCAGCAGTTGGGGCGGTAGAACAACGTATGGGCAAAAACTTGTTCAAAGTCCGCAGTAAAAGACTCTGGAACAACATCAAACCACATAATTCTAGCATCTTTACTGCTGACTTTGGACAAGGTTTACCCACTGCTGCGATATCTTAGCAGCTTTTTACTGCCATATGCAACCTCGTTCCCAGGGCTTCTTGCCTTTTCGAAACACAGATGTGTTTCGAAAAGGCAAGAAGCCCGGGGAACGAGGTTGTGCCATATGCACACAAATTTTGGGGTTTTGCTTTTAGATGGATGAACAACAATACCATACCATTACCAAACGGTTTCCAAGGAGGACTAAATTTTACATATTCACTGTACTCTGGTATAAGCAGGTAAGGACATTATTTACTCAACAATGCTTTGGCACACTTATCTGTAATTCCCTTCTTGCCTCGTAGGAACCGATTTCAATAATTGAATGCAAATTAAAAAAAACTTGCTTAATTATAACCGCGTTTGGTTTAATACTATGGAGAGAATTTAGCTCTAAATTCATGAACTCAATCTTACTGCCTTTCCAATCAAAAATGTTTGTACAGACAAATAAAATTCTATCCTCCAACTGCGTGACCCGCATTACAATTCACGCCGTCGCATTTCTGAAAATTTCTTAGAAATTTTGAAGTCTCAATGTAGCTATCCATAACACATTCCTATTTATAACTAAACTATGCAACCTCGTTCTCAGGGCTAAATCAAGTGACTAGAGACTAAATCAAACAACCGGGAAGATATTCGACAAATGAATAAATATTTAAAACATTATAAAAATACAATTCAGAATATATAAAAAAAAACTTTTAAAATAAATATATAAAAATATGTTAATTACCAAAATAAATAAATAAATTCAGAAATAAGAAAGCACTGCTGATAAGACTTTGTGAAATAAGAGTTTGCTTAAATCAGGAGAAACTCAACCACAATCGAAAAAGGTGCTATTTTGAAAAAACTACTTAGAGCCTGGCCTTATCACATGCAAGACCAAAGGTCGTCAATGGAATCGGTGTTCATTTTCTTCACAGATCTGCTCCCTCTGAGGCATAACAAGGCTGATCTAATGATGAGAAAGGACAGCTTACATCTGATCCAAGCCATCACTTGATCAGAGTACTGTAGTCGGAGTACTGTAGTGAAAACGGGGAGAATCGTTCGATATGATCTGATAGCTATTTTTTAAGTCAATATTTGCACCGCGGTTTGAACGGAAAACTTCAATATACACTTTTTATTTCACACTTTGTACAAACATTACACGGTGTAAAAGACTATCGGATACGGTCTGTATATTCCCGATTTAAACGGGACTGCGTTCGGTAGCCTTTCACGCTGTGTTAAAAGGTTGATTCCAATAAGGCGGAAAATTTCGTGCGGAAACCAAAAGAAGACATTTCATTGGTAGAAATTGACATCAGACGATGTGTGATGTCAAATTCTACCAATTGAATGTCTTCATTTGGCTTCTGGGCGGAATTTTCCACCTAATTAAAATCAACATTTATAATTTCGTTTAAGAAATGTAACTTTAACTGTTTCAACAAAACTGGAAACAAGGTCATCATATACTGTGTGTGGAACACTCTATGGATCCACTGAACCAGGTAAGGAACCGTTCGTTTTAGAACGACTATTTATTGCCATACACGGAGAAATTCGGGAAACGAATTCGGCAGTCTTTAACGTTGTGCATATGGTACATAGAACGCCGTGTGGTGATACCTAGAACGCTGTGCAGATATGGCACCCAGAACGCAGAATTATACATAGAACGCTAAGTAGACTTGATACATAGAACGCTATGTAGATATGGTATATAGGAAGTAGTGTAGACATAATACATAGAACGCTGTGTAGTAAATTTGCACCAGGGTGATAGACACTTTTCACTTGGTGACTGACTGTCGAATACGGCCCCTTATACGAATACGGCTTCTTATTTTCCCGTATAGGAATTGTTTATTCCATGTATGACAATATCGCCCATAGAGACGTGTAGTGTTCTATTTGATAGTCGTCACTTGTGTTCAGGATGAAAAATACTATATATGATACAGTATACTAAAATACAGTATATGAAAAGCGATTTTCTTCTTTTAAATTGCAAGGATCAGGTCATTCTTCTCTTTGCCTTTCTTAATTCAAATTTTGCTTCCAAACGGAGTGGGTTTCAACCCAATGTTTCGAGGTAGTGAGTACTTGCGGTCCCTGTGCTCGAAATAAGAACAAAAAATAACTGTGGAGAGTAACTTTTGAGGATAGCTTCAGGGTGTATAGCCTGAACTACACTCAAAAATACCTCCTTTAAAGTGATTATTTGCTCATATTTCGAACACTGCAATCTTGTACATTTTACATTTTTTTAAGATCGGTACATTTTAATTGGTAATCATCGTGACGCATGGACATACGGTGCAGCTGATCCATCAAGTGGAACTGCAACCATGATGGAAATTGTAAGAGCGATTGGTGATTATAAGAAAACAGGTACACTTGTCTGTGGCCGAAATAAGAGCAAATAGTTACTATGGAGAAGAGATATTTATGCAGAGCTTCAGGTTTCAAAGCAGGAAGCTATGCTCAAATATCCCTCCTCGATAGTGATTATTTACTCTTATTTCGACAACTACTAGTAGGATGCATGCCTTCTTCGCGAAAATAAATCAATTCCGTTATTTTGTTGCCATTTCTCTGCCGAATCCTTTGCCTGTTACCTGCTGTCCTTCCCTTGTTGCCACTGCTTTACTTAAAATTTCGTTTGCAAACACAGTCGATTTCACATCCACTCTTCGCAAACTTTAAATACTGGTTCCAAAATGAACAAGCAAAAGATTCTTAGCCTTCAAACCAATGACTTATGTCGGATCTCCACTCGGCGAATTCGTTCACGCAAATTCTAAATATCATATTGGTTAAAACGACGTTACCTGTCAGGTCACGTCACGTCACTTTCAACCAATGCGATGGCTTCATTTACAATTCGTGCGAACAAATTTGCCTAATGGAGATCCGCCTTTATGACATCGCATTCTTGTGGCAAAACATTTTGTGGTATAACAAATAAGTCTTTATAATTAATTATAGGTTGGCGTCCACATAGAAGTATAATGGCGTGTAGTTGGGGCGCAGAAGAACCAGGAATACTGGGGTCTACAGAATGGGCCGATGTAATATATTATGTTTTGTTCCTGTCGGCACACGACGTCGTAACAACGCCATAACAACGTCGTAACAACGTCGACGTCATTTTGACGTTGTTACGACGTCGTGTGCCCACTGCAGTAGTCATTTATTTGATCCAAAATAAGAAACTAGGAAATTAAAATCGTTTGAAACGAGCTAAAAAACAGCATATACACAACGGGAAAAAACTTGTTCAAAGTCCGCAGTAAAGATACTAGAACAACGTCGTTTAACGTTGTTCTAGCATCTTTACTGCGGACTCTGAACAAGTTTTTGCCCACTGGGTAAGTTCTGACAAGATTGAGCATATTTATATACTCGAGATTTGCATGTGTACAATATAATATAACAACCTCGTTTCCAAGGCCCCTACGATTAACGATTAACATAGTAAAAGAAGCTGTGTGAAAGAGGTTATTAAAATGGTAAATTTTTAGATTAAAAGTGGGCAAAAACTTGTTCAAAGTCCGCAGTAAATATGCTAGAACAACGCCATTCAAAGTTGTTCTGGCATCTTTACTGCGGACTTTGGACAAGTTTTTGCCAACTGGAGAACAACTCAAATATTTCGGATCTTACAATTTATTCCATCGTATATTTTAGGAGAACCACAAATTTCTAACTGAAAAGGTTGCACTATATTTAAATGTCGACATGGCAGTTGAAGGTACATTTACATATCTGTGCTCGAAATAACACCAAGTAATAACTAGTAGGGAGAGATTTTCTAGCAATGTTTTAGGTAGTCTGAAACCATGACCAATAAAATTATTTGCGCTTATTTCGAACACTGACATATAACCGAGATTTGTCTTTGTGATATAGATGTGACAAGGCCGTGTCAGATGGCGTCTAAACCAGGTTGGACTAACTAACCTCATCGACAATGATTTGCTTTCGTATGTAGCTTTAATAACTTATGTAGCTTACAATCTCTCACTTTAATTATGAGACGTTTTTGAATTTTAGCAAGCAATATACACCACAAGCAAAACGCAAGTGCT
>JAULBZ010002503.1:0-18628 GCA_032360805.1 Neoturris breviconis | reverse complement strand
ATATAAATTTTAAAATCTATGAACGTAAAGATGAGAAAGGGACGTTCCGTAGCAGTTTGGTTTTGCCAGACTAACTATATATATAAGAGATTGGTTTTTTTTTTTTACCCTGCCCCTACTTTTATGAGAAATGAAAAGACTGTATGCAGAAGCTATGTTCAAAAATCCATCCTCCACAGTAATTATTTACTATTGCTTCGACCACTGTCTTGGGACGTATAAACAACTTACCATTACACACTAAACCAGTTCCATTATAACCTACTTTACAAGCGCACTCATATGAGCCTACGCTGTTTAAACAATTTGCATTTGTACTACACACTCCATTTGAACATTCATTGATATCTAAAAACAAAGAAAGAACTTGGGCATTATATACATTTCAACAAACCTAGCCTATGTTTAGAGAACTCGATCCAATGAGATCTTACACATCCCGAAAGTCCTTGAGACAAATATAAAGTTATCACACTTTTTTGCAAAAATTAAGCCAGTAGTACCTACCTGAGATATATAACTACCGAACGAAACAAACGTCGTGTCCTCCCGTGTCTCAACACAATTTGTTTAAGATTGTGTAGCATATTTCTTTCTATGCTTTGGTATTGTATTGCTATATATTTATTTCTAAGACATTGAACCAATCAACAAGTAGAAGTTGTCTTCCTTTTAAACCGTAAATGTAACCACCATTATGTTTTAGAGAAGAAACAGTATACAAAGACTGCGATGCTTTCACTTTCGAATTCGTGAAATAGCCTGATTTCCTGCAATTAGCCTGATACCGTTCTTGCCAAATCAGGCTAATTAGCCCAGATCTTCAAATTTCGGCTCTACGATCTCCACCGACAAGTTTTATTATAATACAGGTTGCAACGTTTTGTTATCTGACATTTCTCTATGTTTCCCATTTATCAAAACAAGCCTAAGCCGACCAATTTAATCGAAACAGGTTAGTCTTTGGTAATATGAAGTTCCAGGCTTAATTCATTTGTAAATACTAAATTATTAAGTGCAAACCCAGTGGGCAAAAACCTGTTTAAAGTCCGCAGTAAAGACGCTAGCACAAGCTAGAACAAGCGTCTTTACTGTTGACTTTGAACAAGTTTTTCCTCACTGGGAAGGTACAACATATGTTCTCAAGAAACACACATTAACACAACTTACATAGATTGAGAAAGAAAGCTAAAGAAAGTATGACGGATGACGATCTGGGGAATTCGGAGCGGTGCGCAGTTCCTATTCAAGGTGTGAGAGTCAATAGTAAAAAATAAATCGAGAAATCATTTGCTATGTGAAATACAGTTTTCCAAAAAAAAGGCGAAATAAAAAGTCGGTAATGCAACACAGTGGTTGAAATATGAAGTAAGACTAACACTGTGGAGGAGAGTTTTTTGGGCACAGCTTCAAGCTTTTTAACTGAAGCTTAGCCTGTTTCGCAGACCCGCCTCGCGGCAAAAAAGTGCCGTGTGCTTCGACGCGTTTTCTCGCGAGACGTCGAGCTTGTAGTACAGGCTAGCTGAAGCTATGCTCAAACTTCACTACTCCATGTCCATGGTTATTATTTGGCCTTACTTCAACCCCTGGAACAGAATTATTTAACAATTATTTTGTTGCTTGGTTCGGGACCATCTCCAAATTTCCCATCTTGCAATTGCAAGCTAATTGACTCAACAATCCTCATTGTAGATTAATTTTTCTCAACTGCTTTAGAAACGAATTTTGGAGATGGCTCCTTGTAAGTAATTGAACTTACCGGTACATCCATTTTCTCCACGCCCTGTCCCTGATAGACCACTTAAACAAGTGCAAATATAACTATTCCCAACTGAAGTACAATTAGCCAACCCTATAGTACAATCGTCAGTACCGTTCGCACAAGCATCTAAAAATGATTTCAAGTATTACATATCGCAGTCATTTTCACTACTGAAACACGCATTTCCAATCTTTATTGCATCGAAATTGGTGTCGTTAAAGACTTTTTTTTCTCTGAAGAGAATCAGAACACGGAATAATATGTAGAATCACAAAAGGGAATATTTAAAGTTAAATCAGTTAAATAAAGTTCACACTCAAAGTAACAAGCTACACAATGCTAAGACTTATCAAAGTCTGGAGTAAAGACGCTAGAACAACGTTGAAAACGTGGATCTAGCGTCTTAAATGCAGACTTTGAACAAGTCTTTGCCCACTGAGCAGGTTCCGGATTTCTATGACGATACCTTATGCTACAGGCACAATAGCCTCGAAAAGACGTCGCAATGTCAAAACCACATCTTTTTGATGTTATTTAGACGTCACGTGCTTAATAAGTATACCGTTTATATACGAGAATGTAGGTACCGTATAGTCGGAAGTTTTGCACGCCGTGACGTCCTTGGAATAGTAAATATAGCGACCTAGTTCCCAGTGCTTCTTGTCTTTTCGAAGTACGAAGAGCTCTCTGTATTTCTAAAAGTCCTAGGAACGATCGAATTTGAAAATAAATTACCAAAAGGATTAACCACAACACTTGAACTTTGTATGACAGTAAAGGTACGTGTGCTACTGTCTCCTCCACCAGGCGAAATTTGAGACTGATACCCATTTAAGAATAAAACTAAAAGTAAAAATGAATTTAAACTTAAAATCAATATACACGAGCACCTAGCATAAAGTTGTAGTTGGAGGATTAAGTAAATCTTTCAGAAAAGCATGGGTACGAAGTTGAGTTCACCAACGCTTCTTGTCTTTTTCATTTTTCCTTTCAAAGATTTAAGAGACAAGAAGCGCTAGGAACGAGTTTGGTTGAAGCGAAGGATTTTCTGATCGGTGCATAAGTTAAACAACAACTATGGGCATGTTGCAGGAAAAGATTTGTTACTTGGTTGGCAATGGGCGTGTGTACAGCCTCGTTCAGAGCTTTTTTGCCTTTTCAAAATATCACTCTTTAGTATTGAAATAGAAGAAGCTTTACGAATGAGGTTGTGTATGAGCACTTACCTAGTATTATGCATAGCCAGTATGCATAAATTAAAATTGACGACCTAATTCTATTTGACATAATTCTAAAAAAAAACATATAAAATTGTTTTTCTCAGGCGTATATTACGTGCTCAGCAAACACACCATGGTCAAATAATGTTTAAACACATGGTGAAGTTAATGTCCTCAACCACGTTTGGCCATGATGTGCTCACTGAGTATATAAGGGGGAGTATATAAGGGGGAGGAAGGGGGGGATGAGTTTCCAGCAAAATTGAGCAAATACTTGTTCAAATTCCGCAGTAAAGACGCTGCCTTTGTCTTTACTGTGGACTTTGCTGTAGTTTATGTCCATTGGGTTTCGTCTTTGGTCAGGGTATGTTCAAGATAAATATATCGTTTGGGAGTTGATTGTTTGTTATTTTTATGAACATTCAAAAGATAGCAAGCTGTCGTTACCCGGTCCAACTCCCGTACTCTCTAACAGTCTTATATCGACTTAAACTGTAGTCATAGTTTTACAGAATCGGAACTAAATCGGAAATTGGGAACTGCATAAATTCAGTATGGGGGGATCTGTGTTTCGCACCTCGCATGTCATTTTGCCGCGATTCACAATCTCCCCTGTGGTTTTTCCCATTCAGCGACTAAAAAGTTAGATATCAAAAAATTCTTTACGGTATGTGTATAAGACGTCGCAGTAACGTCACTGTAACGTCGACGTGTTTTGACGTTGACTAAACCAGTAGTTATGCTAATTTATAGTTATGTGATTATTCAAGCATTAAATCATACCGAAATTTGTCGTGCGAAATCAATCAAGCAAAAATATATAGAAGAAGATTTTATCTTGCAGAAAATAATCGCATCGCACGTGTTGAAGATGCTTAAAATATACATTATATTTTGTCTGCTCTCTGTAACGTATGGTCAGCATAACTGGCGACATGTATATTTAGAAGACCCGAAAGGTATACTTAATGGATATAGAAGAAGTACTGACATAGTAGCAGAACTTACAGACTTGGGTTTCGAGTATGAAACTGGTAGCATATGGCCAAAACCACAAAAAGAAGAACGATCCGAAAACAAGTTTTATACATTCGATCCTAAATCATTTCAGTTTAATGCAGATTCAAGTAACGCTATTTTAAAGAACGCTTTTAGTCGGTATCAGGAAGTGACATTTCCTAACAAAGCCTTATCCGCGGATAATGATCTGGAAAAGATTAAAAGTATCGATATAAGTGTCGATGATATTGATGAACCGCTAACTTTAAGTAGTAACGAATCTTACGAGCTGAACATTAAAGCGCCGAAAACAGAGCTCAAGGCTAAATCGATATGGGGTATACTTAGAGGCTTGGAGACATTTTCACAGGCTGTATATCAGAACCGTACTTCGTACCGGGTTGCAGAGAATACAATAACCGATTATCCTAGGTTTCAATACCGCGGTTTTCTTATTGATACATCGCGTCATTTTATACCAGTCTCGAAAATATTTCAGTTCTTAGATGCAATGGCTTACAGCAAATTTAACGTACTGCACTGGCATATAGTTGATGATCCGTCGTTTCCTTATGTGAGTCAAGAATTTCCTGAATTACATCGTGCAGGAGCATTCCAAGAAAGTCACGTGTATAAACCTGAAGACGTTAGAAACATTATCGAATATGCTAAACTAAGGGCAATAAGAGTTATGCCCGAGTTCGATACCCCGGGTAAGTAGAAAAAATAATATGATATTGCCAGTAGAGAAATCGAAGCCTGGATTTCCAGTCGCAGTTCACTTAGTATAAGCAGCGGTAGCTCTTTAAGAAACGTACGACTCCAGTCTAGATGAAAGCTTGTTTAAAGTCCGCAGTAAGAACGCTAAAACAACGTCGAACAACTTGTTCTAGCGTTCTAGCGTCCTTACTGCGGACTTTGAACAAGTTTACCCACTGAGTTCACATTTTAATTTTATTCTCTAGTATCTCTCTCTCTGTATGACCGTTTGACGCAGATCGTAGAATCGCACTCATTAGTCGATCCATTCCCGAACGCCAGCGGAAGCCAGCGAAAGCCAGAGACTAGAGTCTATTGTTTATAAATCGTGGCAACTTACTTACTAAAATTCTAAGTTTCTTCTAAAATTCTTGATTTATTGCTACAAATACGTATAGTGAAGTGTAAAGTATTTCTATAATATGATGTCATTAAAAGTTAGTACATATGTTTATCCTTTAAATAAAATAAATAAAATAAATAGGAGCGGGGACCTTGACAATTATATATTTAAAAACCTTTAGACATGTGCATGAGTAATATGTGTATGACTAATAGTTCACTGAGGAGTAATATAAAAAAGATTTTAAACTTATTAATTGAAACTGTTACAATTGATTGTTTTTTGCAAACAAAAGAAACCAATCAATCGCAAACTCGTTGACGTAATAGTCTTCATCGTAGATGCTTTTTAGCTATAATTAGTCGATTTTTAGCTTTCTTTAAAAAATAATTTGTTGCTTGCCTGGTTATAATTAATCGCATCCCGCGTGTGTACAATGGTACGTCAAAATAACGTCAATACACGGCAGATATGTATAAATTTGTACGAGTTTGAATTCTAAAATCGCTGAAGCTATTTCCACCTATATATGTTGATATATCACCACAAGCCATATTAATTTGATCTCGCCCCCGGAAATTCAGAGCACCAAAAAGTCCGACCTGAATAGGGTTAAAATAACAGTTGGGCATCACCTGTAAAGAAGTGTTTATTTAGTATAGTTTTCAGCTGCAATGTTACAAATTATAGCTACTCAAAACACTTCTCCATAGACAACGTCCGACATTTATTTTCGAGTTTTCATCATTCTTCTCTAGGTCATACGCATTCATGGAGAGGTATACCAGGATTGCTAACTGAATGTAAATCGACAAAACAACAAGAAGAGATGTTCAATGATTTAAAAGGTCCAATCAATCCTATACGTGAAGGCAGTTATGAATTTCTAAATACGTTTTTTAAAGAGGTAAAAACGACATTGTTTTGAAAGTAAATATTCCCAATGATTCATTGGTCAATAACGGACTTTGCGAATAGTGTGCTATTTGTTCTTTTCCATTTGGAAATTAAAATTGTCTAGTACTTAAAAGCTGCGATGTAAATATCTATTAAAAATACCCGATATCAGAAGCCATGCAAATGTAAAACTTTGATTTTTTATTTAGGTAGCAAAAGTATTCCCTGACGAATACATTCACTTAGGAGGAGATGAAGTTGATTTCGAATGCTGGTTAAGTAACAGTGAAATCCAGAATTGGTTATCGAAACAAGAAATAGGTGCGAACGGAACAACGTTACATACCTACTTCATGAAAAGACTGGTTAAAATAATCGAAAAATTAGGGAAAAAATACGTTGTATGGCAGGAGGTATTTGATGATAAAGTGAAAATAAACGAAAAAACTGTTGTAAACGTATGGAAAGAAGGCTGGAAGAAAGAGATGTTTAAAGTCACTAAGGCTGGACATAAGGCTATACTTTCTTCATGTTGGTATCTGAATTATATAAAATATGGTCTCGATTGGCCAAAATTTTATAAGTGTGATCCAGAAGACTTCGATGGCACAGCAGAGCAAAAAAAATTAGTAATGGGTGGCTCTGCAGCCATGTGGGGAGAATATGTGGATGCAACTAATATTATTCCAAGAAGTTTTGGGCGTGCTTTCGCTGTTGCTGAACGTCTATGGAGTTCCAAGGATGTCAAAGAAGTGAAACCAGCCTTAAAAAGACTTTGGGAACATCGTTGCAGATATATAGATAGAGGTATACCAGCTGAACCAGTGGTTCGAGCTAAATTCTGCAGAAATGAATGGAACAGTGGAACGAAGTAATTATCCTGATTATTGTGGATAACTTTTTAGATACTACTAGCTATATAAATTAAATAAGGAATAATTAGTACAGTTTTCAGCTTCAAAATACTCCTCTACAGGTGATGTCTGGCATTTATATTCAGGTTTGCAAAGCAGCCTTTCTATGGAATTTTTCTATTTTGCAGAGTTATAATTCACTTTTCGCGAAAAGATTTTATTTATCAGTAGTGTTATAAGTAAGTAATAAATTAGAAAATTGACTTTAGAGAAAATGATTTTAAATGTTAAAGGAGACAACAATAACAATAACTAAAAGCTGACTGTCCTCCTCCAAATCGGATATTTCCATGAAGCAAATTCTAGTTTTTATGAAAGTTCTTTTTCTTTCGAGTTCCTTACTAGGTTGTTTGTAAACAGTGTTTGTGAATAAATAACCAATAATTAATAGAGAACAAATTTCAACAAGACATAAAAAGTTCTCAGAGAAAGTCCATATTTTAATGTTTTCCATAGAACATACTATATTCTATAGCATCCCAGCCGGCAATAACCTGTTGAAAGTTCGAACGTTGTTCTAACGTTATTTTGCTCACTTTGAACAGGTTTTTTCCGGCTGAGATACATCATCAACATTTCCTGATCCCTTATTTATGTAAAAATTGAAGTTGCTCTAACGTCTTTACTGCGGACTTTGAACAAGTTTATTGCTCACTGGGTAATATCAAATTCTAAGTGGCGTATCGTCTGTACCGAAACTTACGCACACATGACGTCATTTCAATAAAATAAAGTCAACACAAATTAACCCAAATAATTGATGTTTTTTCTTTCAATAATTTTATTAGCGACGATTTCGAAAATATTGTAACGTTTGAAGATCAATATAACTTCTTTAATGACGTCATACTTATGGAATAAAAGTTTTAAGATTTGAAATCAAAGTCCTCGAATTTTTCCACGGCGTGCAAGAATCAAACGCGAGTTATATCATTTATGTATAGCTATCTCAGAAAGTTATATGTCATTTCATAATGTCTAATAGAATGCGTGTATGGTACGTGTCAACCACACCTAAAAATGAATTTGGATCACCTTACAAAGATTTTTGAGATTAGGCTAAGACTACAATATCTAAAACATTTTTGAATGTTGCTTAAAGTCCTCAAATTTCTCCACGGCGTGCAAGAATCAAACGCGAGTTATATCATTTATGTATAGCTATCTTAGAAAGTTATATGTCATTTCATAATGTCTAATAGAATGCGTGTATGGTACGTGTCAACCACACCTAAAAATGAATTACGATCACCTTACAAAGCTTTTTGAGATTAGGCTAAGACTACAATATCTGAAACATTTTTAAATGTTGCTCTTCCACAATGATCCCAGTGGGCAGACGACGTTGAATCAACGTCGAAGCAACGTTTCCAACACTATATAGAGGGAGAGGACGTTATATACCCAAGATACTCTTGCCTAACCAACGTCACAAGACACGACTAGACGTCAAAATGACTTCTTTTGATTAGACATCAATTGCCTATTGGAACTATATAATATAATATTCAATGAAAAGCCACGGCTCACATTAAAACAACGTTGGAGCGATGTCACTTTGACGTTGTTTCGACATTGATCCGACAGGAAAATATGGCATACCTTTTTTATAGTAATACCAACACCAGTTTGATACAGTCACGACATACAGTATAATTTTTTTCTAATGTATTATTTAAATTCTATAATAATAACATAGTTATCATATTAGCAACTTATAAAACGAGCAATGCATGGACTTCCTTAAATCCTACATAAACCGACACGCAAGTATATAAATATTTTTAAATATCAACCTGGACGTCATTCGTTGAGTAACAAAGTAATGTAAGCATAAAGTACATTTATAAACTAAAAATGACTAGAGTGAACAAAATTCGTTCAAAACCCAGGTCTTCAACTTTGAACAAATTTTAACCAACTGAGAGAATCTCAAATTTTATATAACTTTATACAACGACAATATACCAGAAAGTATTCCCCAAATAGTTTGCGAGTTATATAGCACATATCATTACGATGAGTAATCCGAATTATAAAAAAAGAGTTTCTTGTCCCACGGGAGATAATAATGCATCATTAGGAGCTACGAAACTACGAAACAATTGTAATAAAAGGTTACTACGATTTTACTAAAAATCTACCATGACTTTCAGCGAACTACAACCTCTCCCCTAGACCCTTATTATGAAATAAAGATTAACCACAAAAATGATGCTGGGTACTAGTTTTCTTTGCTAATGCGATTTGTTACTCGCCGACACTTCTATTAAGGTATCAGTTACAAAGAAGATTATCAGACATCCCTGTGGTATATTCTATCTGGTGGTACATCCCATCCGGTGGTACATCACATCCGGTGGTGCATTCCATTGAGAAAAAAGTTGTTCAAAGTTCGGAGTGTTTTTCTAAACTGGGCTACGAGGGTGATAGATTTTTTCGCCGTAACTGCTGTATATACTAACAATTGATTACCGTACTTTGCCGTGTTGTGCTAAAATTCAAACAGCAGCCTACCTACAAATCTTAAGTCTACTCGGATAAATCTCTAGGGACGTCTAGTGGTCATTTTTCGTATTTACGTTTTACTTGTGGTTTGTATTGCTTGTTGATATTCGTAAAATGTCTCATAATTTATGCGTTCGGTTGTAGGCTATGAGGATAGCAACTTAACCTTCTTTCGCTAGTAATAAATTTTAGCCAACTTTATAGACCTATTCACAAGTAAAACGAGGCAATTCCATACGGTATGGATTTGGATATACAAAAGTTGTTTTTGACTATGTTTTGTTTAAAATGTTAGATAATCTACTCGCTTTTTGAGGAAGTCTTTATCGTACTATATATATATCTATATCTATTCTATATATATGAATATCTGCACTTAGTAAAATACCATGAGCGATAATAACTTTAGTAAAGTACCCTGATCGATATTAACTTTAGTAAAGTACCCTGATCGATATTAACTTTAATATTAATGCTTGTCAATATTAAATTGATATTGTACTAAAAAAAATACGCTTTCGTTTAAAAATCTATTTTAGGAACTGTCCCCAGCCGGTCCGCATCGTCTGCTCAACTCTTTAATGGGTTGACCAGATATGACTTGCCATGTTAGGATTATTTCTCGTGGTGTATGTTAATGCTCAAGGAAAATTTTTTTTTTCAAAATAATAGACAATAGGCCTTTTCACAAAATCATGACAGTAAGTGCAGTCCTTGCAACAAATTTTACTTCCTCGTGCTCAATATTTTGTGAAAAGTCTATAGCTACTAACCAGCTGGCAAAAACCAGTTCAAAGTCAGCAAAATAACGTCAAAACAACGTTCAAAGAACGTTGTTCTAACGTTAATTTGCTGACTTTGAACAGGTTTTTGCCGGTTGGGTATTTGCTAAGACCACACTGATACAAGGGTGGGTTGCTTTGTATGTCTATTACTCTGAGAGTTGTAAATAAATTTTTCTACTTTTTGAGGGGCGATAAATAGAGAAGGGCGTCAAGTAGAGAGAGGCGTTATTTAAAAATCATAGATTATAGATAAACATTTTCAAAGATTAAGTTTGTATGGATTAACAAAGATTGTATATATTAACATTGTCAAAGGGATAATATCATACAAATTATAATATGAATATTCACCATCAGAAACTGTTATTTCGTCACATAGGTTTCGGTTGCAGCTAAAAGCAAGATCTTTAAGTAGCAATATCTGGTCGCTTAACATCTTTATTACGTTTATTACAGAGGGGCGTTAAAAAGAGTGGGACGTTAATAAAATATTTTGGCTAGTAAAATGGGCGTTAAATCGAGAAGGGCGCTAATAGACGCTCAGGTTTACGGGTTTTTTTGTTTTTTTTTATTTATTAAACCACTCCACCGTAGTGGGCAAAAATGCAATTATATTTTGCAAGTTCAAACAGCAAGTCAACACTTACTGCAGTAAACCCCAGGCTATAAACTGTATTATGGATGTAGAAAAAATTAATAAATAAAATAAATGCTGAAAGCAGCGTCTGTGTTTGTATAGTGTGCAATGGGCGTAGTGTTAAAATTAATAGACGCTCAGATTATTCAACACTTTTGTTAAGAATAAAAGTCACTGTTGAACCGAGTTAGTTTTAGATTAAACATATCCAGTATAACTTTTCAGATCTATATAGATAAACCGATATTGCATAGTTGAGTAACTCTAACATCACGTATATTTGCCATCAATTGTATTTATGTATATACATTGTACAATATTATTAAATATAAAACATTAGTTACAACATCAATCAAAAGAATGCGGTATGTAGCTATTATTTAAATACACTGTTCTCAGCCGGTAAAAACCTGTTCAAAGTCAGAAAAATGCGTTCGAACAGAACGTGAACCTAACGTTATTTTGTGGACTTTGAGCAGGTTTTTGCCGGCTAGGTTAAGGCTTGTTTACATTGTTATCGCTATACACTATCTCATGGTGTGAGTCATTTCTGTGAGAAAGAAAAAAAGTTACATTTCCGTTGGTCTAGCGTTTTTACTGCGGACTTTGGACAAGCTTCTACTTACTAGGATAGTACTCAAAATACGAGCCACTTAAGATTCTGGGCCTAGCTTCAGACCAATAATCCCGAAGCTGTGCTCAAAAAGCCCTCCTCCACAGTGATTATTTTTTCTTTTTAAGCACTGCGTTAAAGGCAAGAAATATTTTTCCATTAATAAAAAATAGCTTTTACTACTTTTATTCAGGTCCATTCTTGTAGGAATATCGTTCACACTACAGCGAAATAACGAACAAATCTTTACTTCAGCCTGACCATAATCTGGCGAGATTACATTATGCCATATACAAAATTTGAATAACGAAAAAGGTTAAACAAACATCACATATGGGAAGTTAGAATGACATGCTTGCCGAACATTTGGAGATAATATGACGGAAGTCTGGTAGCGAAGTTGTATCGGTATATCTTTAACAAAGCTTTTCAATCTGTTAATGTAGATCGTGTTATATTTTATTACTTGCTTACCTTACCTTGCTAACCCAGTGGGTAAAAACTTGTTCAAAGTTCGCAGTAAAGACACTAGAACAGCGTTGAAAGCGCTGTTCTAGCGTCTTTACTGTGAACTTTGAATAAATTTTTGCTCACTTGGAAGACACTATACAAAATCTGTTTTGGGTATTTAAATTGAAACGATAAATTCAAATCGTTCGCTATGAGCTACAATCACGTGAACAGACACAGCATCTACATTCATGTGAAATTGAAACTATGTCAATTTCAATGATCTACATTCATGTGAAATTCAAACAATAAAAATAACCATAATCACAATAACAATAACAATTATCAATATTCATGTGAAATTCCAGCAATAAATAAAACAATAATCTGTCTTCGTGTGAATTCAAAAACAGCAACTGCTTTCCATTTGATTTTGAAACAATATGAAATATAACGATCTACATTCATCCCATACGGCAAAATAACGTTAGGTTCACAGAACGTTGTTTTAACGTTATTTTGCTGACTTAGAACAGCTTTTTGCCGATTGGGATGTGATATTGAAACTAGATATCAATTCAAATGATCTGCACTTATGTAACATTCCAAATAACCTGTATTCACTATATTTGTGTGAATTAAAACATTAGCAATTAAAACCATCGACATTTACCCAGCGGGCAAAAACATGTTCAAAGTCCGCAGTAAAGATGCTAGAACAATGCTGAAAGCGTTGCTCTAGCATTTTTACTGCGGATTTTGAACAAGTTTTTGCCCACAGGGTATGTGGAATTGAAACAATATTAAATCTAAAGTTAAATATTGATTACAATCTTCAGCAATAATATAACGGTTATATTTAAGAATATCACTTATGTTTCTCCATTAGGTTTACAACATTTGCGGTGAAAGCCAAAAGCAAAAGATAACATTCCATTGGTAGAAAATGGACATCACACATGGTGTTTGGCTTTCGGCAATTACTTTTCACCTCGTGGAAATTAACCTTGCAGAACTCTTCACTTAATAACAACAGAGAACAGTACTAAGTTAAACACGCTTGTAAATTGGTCTCTTCAAACCATGGAAACCAATCAATTGCCAGCTCTTTGGCGTAATAATATCCGCAACATATGTTACTAAAAATTACAAATTTTTGTTGACATGACAACTACACTTTTCTTTACCACATTCATTTTCTGTCCTGTAACTATAAACTGAGAATCAACCCCTAGAAGTACATCAAGATAATTCTCTCAAAGTTATCGTTGAGTAAAATGAATTCTCGTTGTATAAGAGGCATACCAATGTGATTAAAATAACTCACTTTGTCACAGTAATACGTAGGATGACTAATAATATTGTATATACTTCTATGCATCTCTTTCTATAGAACTTACTAAGTTAATTATCTAACCCACTCACAATAGAGGTAAGTATATAAGCTTCTTCGAATTTAAAGGTCTATTATACGCGAAAAGGTTTATTAAACACACGTAAATATCTAAACAGTGAGTCATCGCCAGTCAGTGACGTTTGTTTATGGGGTATAGTTTATGTATCCAAGGGACAGTTTCGAATGTTGCCACTTTATTCGTACCGAAGAAACCCCATTGCAAGTTCGTTGACATACCTCCATTCTGTGCAGTCAAACGATAGTTAAAAAATCTGCTTACAAGTTTAGTGTCACCCGAAGTCCAAACCCCATGGTGGGACCTGAGTGGAAAAAATTGGATTTAAAGGCATTTCCCTGACATAACCCTATCCTTTTGTTTTCTTATTAATTCAGGCTTTTAATTTGAGGAAAATCGGGTAAATTTCAATTGGTTGTTATTATATACCTAATATTTTTGCCAAGAGACTAATAAAGGTTTGAAAAATCCAAAAATAGTTATAATATCTTTCAACACAGCACTTACAAAGACAAATATTATATTTAGAGAAATTTTCATAACCATACCACTGACTGAGACTTAGTCATAACATTCGAGTCTATTTTGTTTCTTCATCCTGCTCGCAGAATTGTTCCTTTTTTACAATGTGATTTCTTTACCTGATGACTATATGCTGGCTTTTATTTGTATTTTTACTAATTTTATGATATTTTAATATTTTATACGCAATACCTTGTTCCTGGAGCCGTTCGTCTCTTTGTCTTTATCAAGAGACGGAGGGGCCTGGGAACAAGGTTTGACACAATTTTTCACTATTTTTATTTTAGTATTTTATAATTTTATGGAGAATAACCATTTGTAAATTAATGGAACCCAAATAAATGTTTATTATTATTGTTGTTATTATATTATTATTATTATTATTAAAAGTAAGCGGCACCTGCCGAATAACTCGGTGGGTTCTCAAGACAATTGGTTTGAGGAAAAATATCCTTTTCTGTTACCGAAATGTTTGTTTTATCATATACAGTCACTTTTTAGACTCTTCGGTAGCTAAATACTTGGTTTTCAACAAAACTTTACAAAGAGCGATGCCGTAAAGGCATTATAGACGGTTCGGGTATTTGGGGAGTATATTGGACAAAAAATTAAGATCGATTTCATCTTTTATATTTACGTTATTTCCGTGCCATACACTTTTTTATATAAGAAAGTAATTTATAAGAAACTAAGGCTCAGAAGAAGGATATTTCTAATTTGAATCGGGAGTAACATACAATTTATTATTTTATTAAAAAACTCTACCTCTGTTGAGTTTGATTCATAAGTCATTAATGATGTTATAAAAATTTATACTCCTCTTGGTAATTGAATAGCCCTAAAGTGAATACACATTAATACACATTAATATTTATTTCAAAATTGAAGAAGGAAGCTTCCCAAAATCAAAATAGAGACTTCAATTCTTGCAATGTTAAAAATTATTTTCTATATTCCTTATCATCTCAAAAAATTAAGGAGAGAGCTTCCCTCAAATACAACAAAATGTCTGCCAAAAAAGGTTTATAGTCAAAGTCTTATAGAAAATTAAAATATCAAAAAATGTCTCCACTTCTCCCTTATTTTAGCATGGTATTTGGATGAATGTGGTCAAAACCTCATAGAATTCAAAGTCTCCACTTTTGAGAAAAATCCTTATTCGCCAATGCTCAGTTCCAAATTTACGAAATCGAAAAAAGGTTTGGCCAGCGCTCTCAAAATATTGCCTAGAATGCCATAACCAAATTTCATGACGGTACCACGCCTTTTCGGTCCATTAAAATCAAAAAATATTTGGCGATCTCTTCTAGAATATCGCCACAAATGCTGGTACCTTCGGGAACACGGTATATTACGCCGCCGCCGAGAAAGGATAGCAATTACCCATCCAAACCTCCTTTGGTGGGCTAAAAAGCGTTTGAATGATAAATTCGATAAACTTTTCTCCGCATTTTTAAATTAACTTTCTTCGTTTTTCTTTTGCACTTATCTAATTCTGGGAAACCTTTATCAAAAAATCGTTATTTAATTCGATTTGTTGTTTTTATGTTGCTCCTTTTGTATTATCATTTGTTTGTGATGAAAATTGGTACGTGACCCAACGTAATGGTGCTCATTTCATATGTGTTATTCATTTTCCATATTATGGACCCACAAATACTTATATTAGGAAAATTTAGACCAAAAATAAAAAGAGCTTTATTTTTGATGAACATTTGCACTTGACCCAATTTGATGGTGCTGATTCAAATCTGATATTCACTTTTCATATTTTTGATCTAAAAGTACTGTGCCTTTTGGGCCAACACGATTGGGTTTCGTTTCTGATGAAATCTGAAAACTGACCCAATTTGATGCTACTGATTTCAAATCGGATATTTATTATTTATATATTTTTTGGCCGAACTTAGGCCAAAAATGAAAAGGGTAAAAAGGTAACTGACTAAATTTGATGGTGTTGATTTCAAATCCGATATTCATTTTTCATATTGACCCAAAAAATACCTATTTAAGGGAAATTTTACGTCAAACATTAATAACTCCGATGTTTGGCTTAAGTAAGTAGTAAGCGAGTAAGTAAGTAACCGGAAGTTTAATGTCCTCAGGGAATCGATATCAGTTAGTAGTTCATCCTCCTCTCCGGCTGTCAGCTAAGTGATAGAGATACGTGAAGGCATTGCTCTGACTTGCCCCGGGCAGGAATGCGGTCCTAACGGTTTGAGTACGCTGCATTTAAAGTGCATCGGAGTGGAGTATCGATTCCAGTTTCTACAGCGAGATTTGAACCCCGACCGTACTGGTAAAAACCGAAGGTGCATACCACTACACCATCGCTGCATGAATGGTGTGATTTCAATTATGATTATGCAAATCCTTGAGCCCAATACGTCTTTTTGACTAACGTCGGCCAATACGGTAATAATGAATGGTTAACATAGAACATGTGATAGCAGGTTTCACTACCTTAAATATTTTTAAGTAAAAATATGAGCAACGAGATTTGATAGGGTTAAATCAACTAAAATTAACCAAATTCAACAAAAATGAATCTGTACAGAAGTGTGTTAGAGATTGCAATGCAAGATCGTTGACTCAGTTCTCTCCTATGTAGATTTTATTCTTGAAATTTGACTTTTGTTTCATTGAAAAGAAAACAACAAAGCGTCTTGTCCTAAATTTTCCCAATAGGTGTTCTTAAGTTCGGGTTTACAAAGTGAATATGAGAATTAGAATCAACAGAAAAGCTTATAAAAAGAGGTACCAGTTTTCATCAAAATCACATTCATTTTTAGCGCAAATCTGCCGAAAAATAGGATTTTGGACCAAAAAATTGAATATCAGATTTGAAAGCAGCAGCATCAAATTGGGTTAGTTACCAATTTTTATATAAAAATACTCCAACAAAAGAGAAGAAACCGTGGTATCGTGGTTGGATAATAATTTTGATTGTTGGCTCATGATATCAAGCAAAGGTACAGTATTGAAACCAAACCAAGTGAAAGTTAAACCTAAGCACATAAATATGATTTGCATTGTGTTTGAAATAATTCTTAATTAAGTTGAGAATGTTTCAGGTCAAATGAAGAAACCTTTTTCGAGGTAATATTATGTCAAGGTACTGTGGAGGAGAGTAATGAAATTTCAAGGATAAACACCCAAATTTTACATGGTGTTAGGATTTCATGTCCTTATAATGTTGGTAAAGTTTAAGGTCGAATAAACAACTGCAACACTTTTTTCAGGGCAGAATTACATTAAATTACTGTGGGGAGAATAGTGAAGTTTTATGCCATAGCATGAAGCAGTGCTCAAAAATCTCTCCTCCTCAATGAATATGGATTGACTACACACATTGCACACCATAGCATTATGTATAAACTAAATAATAAAATTTAGTTTAATTGGATACATTCACACATGTGAATAATATAATTAAAAAACTTATAGAATATATTACTGTTCTGTTCATGATGTTTTGACCGTGATGAGACAATTAAAACTAAGCATATTAAACATATATAATTACAGCTTAACATATAAAGGAATACACGGTATCTATTAGCAATAATCTGATAAAATGTGGTCGCCATCATCTGTTAATAATAAAGATAATGAATATAACAATGTAACAAAAGAATGCATTTTCCTTAAATTAATTTTCTTTTTGGTTGTTAAAATAATTCTTTCAATTCTCAAAGGGGATAAATAAAAATTCATTAAAAACATTACATTTTAATAAAAAATTTATAGTCCATAAGTCTTTTCTAATGTTCCCATAATACTTATGATAGTAATAATGTTTTACGATCCTAAAGTGGATAACATTAATATTTATTTCAAAATTGAAGATGGAAGCTTCTCAAAATCAAAATGGAGACTTCAATTCTTAAATTTTTTAAAAATAATTTTTGTAAAAAACATAACTTATCATCTCAAAAAAATGAAGAGGGAGCTTCCCCAAAATATAAAATGGCTGCCATAAAAGATCAATCAATCAAAGTCAACTGTTTAATTTTTGGGTCAATATTAGGGTGAATGTGGTCAAAAATATCAAAACACTTTCCAAGTCCAAATGTAACTGTGGTCTCATAGCAATTCAAAATATTTAACTTTTGCCTTAATATTTTTGTGAATGTGGTCAATACCTCAAAGAAATCAAATATTCGAAAATTTTCTAAGTCTCCACTTTTGAAGAAATCCTTTTTTCTCCGATACTCGGTCCCAAATCGAAAGCTTATAACAAAGGTGATGGCCACCGTTAAAACAGGAAAATGGCGTAATAAGGCAAACAATCATGGTATAGGAAGTAGAACTAAAAGGTAGGGAAAAATAAGACCACAATGACAATTTATCCTTAGGAAACACAATTGGGATTACAAAAACAGTCACATTACGATGCAACACCAGACGGCATAGGAATATTTATTTATATGATAAATATACAGTGGGAATAAAGCCAGACAATGTAGTAAAAAATATCAGAGAACTAGATAAGTAAGGAGAAAAAAAGAGTTCTATTAATAAGTGTCAAAAAACACATGTTTCAATTCAGATTTGTGATCGTGAACATGTATAACTTTTAAGTAGTCAGAAATGTTCGCTGTAAAGACGCTAGAATAACGTCTTGACGTCGAAACAATGTCTTTTTGACATTGATTTGCCGTCGAGTACCGGTAGGGAGGTTACTCCACCAAATGCGCACACGCGTACTAACTTTCTACCTTGTAAAGAGAACTAAATAACTCAACCTCGTTCCCAGGGCTTCTTGCCTTTTTGAACACGGAAGAGCCGCTCCTCCGTGTTCAAA
>JAULBZ010002502.1:0-18628 GCA_032360805.1 Neoturris breviconis | reverse complement strand
GAAGTACAAAAGATGGAGTGTGTGGAAGGTACATGAAAATTAGTCATTCGGTGTAATTCAGCGTTAAGGAAATGGTTTATAGAGAATAAACCATTTCCTTAACGCTGAATTACACCGAATGAATAATTTTCATGTACCTTCCATACAAACATAGGTTTGCGTTGATCACATTTACAATGCTTTATTTAAGGGAAGAAAGAGGAGGAGATAATAATATTTGCAGTTAACTATTTATGAAACTCAGTTTCCTAGAATACACCTTATCTAGTAATATTTGGCTGATCTTTATTGAGTATTTGTGCATCATTTTGACATAATTAATTATTTTTTCATGTGCACCATGTGCACCATAGTATGGTGGTTAGTACGTTTCAATTTCATCAGAGCGGCCCTGGTTCAATTCCCGGTGAGGTGCCATACGTGGTCGGTAAAATGAGTACCAGCATGCTGGGGTAATAAGTCAATTTGATCTGTAAATATAGTGGCGCCTTCCCTTACACTCGTGGTAGAAGCTAATGAAAGAGGAGCTGCCGTCGATCAACTTACTTACTTACTTACTTAATTACTTCATGTGTGTTTGATGAATGTAAGTTTACATATTGGTACTTGCACTGCATGAAATCTTAACTTTCCTCATTTTTTATTTTGTGGAAAGTTCAAATTTCCTCATATTTTTCTTAGAAATTAAATAATTAAAAATGTCAGGAAAGTTGAACTTTTCACATGTATGGAAATGCGAGGAAATTTGAAATTTCCACACTAATGTGTCTGTGTCTTGAATATATACTTGTAGAAAACGATATTCAATATTACTTAAAATTCCAATGGTACCAGGTAACATATATTATGGAAGGAGTTAAGAATTTGACTTACTATTCTACATATCAACTTGATAAGAAAGAACGGAACCATTAATGTGAAAGCTAAGATGTCTTTCCTATTGCCAGGTAATGCAACACACATTGGTGCAATCACTATATTGATAATTACTGACATTCAAGCTAAGACACTTTGTAATATAACACACACAAATAGTTTCATTCTTTCTTTCTAACCAAAGTTGTTTTTAGTGCAATGATCCAAGTACAATGCTTACAAACGAAGAAGAAATCTGCAGTATTGACCTCGAAGTGTTGGCTGCGCAAATTAGAACATGGTTCAATGCATTTGTAAAGGGTACTGTACAAAGAGGAAGTTATTGAATTGCAACGAGTTCTACATATAGCAAACAAAAATTGGCACGCTTAATGTTCTCATCAAACTCTTGTTCAGAATGTTTGTCCTAAGAAAATATTAATTTCCTCTCTCTAATATGAAATTGAAATTTTAAGCATATCTTGGAGTTGAACATTTGTGAAGAGTACCATTGAATATATTATAACTGCAATTGGTATTTCACTTTTTTGCACACAACTTGCTTATTTTATCAACAACTGCGTTTATCATTGATCTTATATACTCAATACATTCTATTTTATCTAAATTTGTCAAGAAGAGCACTTTTTATTGCGATGTGAGCATTTTACTTGCACATAGCTATATGTTTGTACTAATATGTACACTTTTGTATTTATCTCGTTCAATAAATCTGTTTTAATTATAAATATTGGATACCATACACTTGAATACAATAGTAATCTAAATAAAAGAACGTTTCTTGTTGAAAAAAAAATACTATTTTGCTTGACTAAACTCAAACTATTAATCAAAATCAAGATGGAAGAGTACATTTTAAAGAGACAATAGACATTATAAATGCAAAATAATTCCAGCTAATCAAACTGATCACATTTATTTTTAAAACTTGTCTCACAGAAAAACAGTCTCATATACCTCAAGCTTTTCCTTTAATAAAGTTTATTTTTGTATGTGTGTTAATTCAGCAGAAAAGCATCATTATGACGTCATAAAATCTATAAAAATGTACGGATTGTGCTGAATTAGCGTAATTACGAGTTTATTTTGACTTATCCGACGGCTGAAAATGATAAACCTTCTAATTATCTTTTAAAATGCAGCAGTTTAAATGTTCGTCAGATAACACCCACCCAGCCCCGATTGGTTTTCTGGATTTTTATTGGTTTTTAGCCTATGACGTCATAATTCGTAAGTAATGACTTCATTTTTAAACAATTTTTTTTTTATATTTAAATTCTTCTCAAAAATTTAGATTAGGAAAGTAATATTTTCAAAAAGCGAAAATAAAGCTTACCTATAGAATTTTGACATTAAAAAACAGTTCATTTTGCTGTCAAGTGCGCCTTAACGTCGTTAAGCATTGCGTTTAGATATCCTCAGATTATGAGGAGGGAAACGAATCATAGGGGCAAAGAGTTCGCTAGCTTTGCGGTACGAGAAAAGAAGCTACAATATTGGACAAAATTACTGTAGACGAGCAATGTAGACTAGGTGAAATTTTTGAAAAAAGTTAAAATTTCAACTTAGAGAAAAAGTCTATTATTTTGATTAGCACGACTAATGACTATGGCACGACAATTTGAATTTGTTCCAAAAGCCTTGGTACTACGCTGCTGGGAACAACATAATTTGTCTAACCTACATTTATATCGCTCAGGTCAAAATGGTGAGCTAAATTCGTCGAGTTTGCAAAAAGTCCTAGATCCTAAGTACTAAGATTTAAGGTACTAGGATTTAAATCTACTTGCATGGTAAATCTCTGAAAATAATCTCCAGGGACTTTACCGCATTTTTGTTTTCCTTGTGGCGTGTATTGTTCGTCGAAATTCGTAAAATGTCTCTTATTTTAAGTCCAAGATTTTATTAATAACGAGATTTCGGAATGTCAAGAAAGAAAGGGTATTTGGAACATAATTTAGAATAGCGAGTTTCTCGAATGAAATATCGAAGAGGAGCAACAAGGTGGCGTTGGGGAAATCCGCCGTCCACCGTACCACTGTTCATGTCCACCGTCCACCGTCTGAGAACCACCGTCTGAAATATTTTACAAACAAGATTTTTCAGGAATGTTTTTAAAAAATAAAATTGATATGTAGTTTGGTATGGTTGTGGCTTCTATGGGTTAAAGGTTTATGACTTGATCTAGGTTTTTAAGCTTATAGAATGGTTTGGTTGTGATTTAGGTTTTTATAGACTATTTGGTTAGGTTTGGTTTTATGGTATTGTATAAGCTTGTGACACCCTGAGATATTTAAAGGTATACCTAGCCAGCAAAAGCCTGTTCAAATTCAGTAAAATAACGTAACGTTAGAACAACCTTATTTGTAAAGTGCTAAAACAGCAAAAAAAACATCGTATGACCCTTCACGATGCCTGTTTAAGACATTCAGTTTTAACTCAAAATAAATACCGTAAACACATGCCCCAATCGATTTTATGCTTTTTTAGCCTGTGACGTCATTTTAGAGGACTTGTGACGTCATTTTTGAAGAAAAAAATAAATACAATATATATAATGATCGTCTCAAAATTCTAAGTGCGGAATGACTTTTAGATAATGAATTTTAACATATCATAGTATATTTTATCACAAAAAAGTGACGTTTTGACGTTACCTAAAACCAACCTTAAGTGCGTTGAGTACTTCAGATTTAATTTACATTGTTGCAACTTATCTCTTAGAAAACTCATTTATCCGCAAATATTACTCCTCTCTATGTGAATTGGTACACTGAAACCTTGATGGAATATAGCAACCTCATTCCCAGGGCTTCTTGCCTTTTCGAACACGGAAGAGCGGCGAGCGGCGAGCGGCGATGTTATATTTATATTCAGCGGTAAAATTATTTATACTTTTTAGGTACGGTTAGATAATCAAAAACAAAACCGGCATTAGACCAAGAGAGGATTAATGCTTTAATCTGTAAGTAGTTTAACTTGTTCTCTGATCGGACTCAATCATAGCACTTCTACAATCTTTAGACAAAATCGATATCTATCAACCTCTAATGCAGAGGTTTTTAAAAAAATTTAATTTTCTCTGCGTTCTATGTTTTGAAAAGAGAAGTAATAGGTTACTACAATTGATTATTTCACAACACAAGTTTTTGTTTTCGTTTATTAGTGTATAATTTATGTTTTTATATAGGCCGTGTCCAACATGACGCCAAAACAATGAATACGAACGTTAAAGAGACGGAAATTATTAAAATACTCAGTCAAATGATTGTTGATGAAAATGCGCATAAGAAGAAAGATAGTTTTCTTTTATAAATTTACAAGTTTTAAATACATTATCACAAGTGTGCATATAACACAGTATAAGCTATCTTATTTATGTCTATTATATAAGTCTCTTCCCCATGTCACATAATGTACCAGTGAGATCGATATGCGTAATCCAGTTTTGTATGTGTTTATCCTTGCGCTGAAACAAAGAAACTACTGAAGTAACATTTGAACTATTCCTAGTAAACAAGAACTTGTTCAAAGTCCGCAGTAAAGACCATAGAACAATGTTAAAAAAGGGCTAAAATGCGGACTGTGAACAAGTTATTGTTCACCGGGCTCATGCTAAAATTGGTCTTCATGCGATACAGACAAATGTCATATACGAAACATAGAAATACCGTATAATCTTTGTATAAGTTTCATATACGTTTCGTAAAAGTTTCGTATACGTTTCGTAAAAATTTCGTATAAGTTCCGTATAAGTTTCATATACGTTTCGTAAAAGTTCCGTAAACGTTTTGTAAAAGTTTCTTATATGTTTCGTATACGTTCCATATACGAAAACTATACGAAACTTGTACGAAAATGTGCCAATAGTGAAAGAACAGGTCAAATCTCCAGCTGTACTTTTTTTTCTGGAACCTAAGAACAGGTCTAATTCCCAGCCAGTACACCCCCTCAGAACACCTATTTTAAGAACACCTCCGTTGGCTGCTTTCGGAAAATGCTTGCTTATATATAAAAAAAGCGTAGTCCTCGTGCTTATGGTAAAAAGAAGCAAACAATTCGGTAAACGATAAACAAAATTTACCTTTTGAGCATTTATAGCCACCATTTTGATTTTTAAAACTTTTTTCGTTGCACATGTTTTTTTTTTTTTTTATCATTATCATGTGTTTTTTTCATACATCGACGTGGGAATTATGCACGGGCTGTGATTATTTAAGGCCTACTTACACTACATCACGAAAAATTAATTTTTAAATGAATAATAATGAAGATACAAAAGGAAAATGAACTCGAACCCAGCCGGCAAAAACCTGCTCGAAATTAGCAAAATAACGTTAGAACAACGTTCTTTGAACGCTGTTCTAACGTTATTTTGCTGACTTTGAAAAGGTTTTTGCCGGCTGGGAATTGATTTGGTTTCTTTTTAATGAAGAAAATATTACTTATAAACCTCGTTCCCAGTATTTGTTGCATTCGTTCTATCTATTTATACGATCAAGAAGGAAAAGAATCCTTGGAACGAGATTAATTAATTAACCCAAACCTTTCCGGTTTGACGTCACGACGTCTTTTTGAAGTTGACAAGATGACACGTGCCCGTTGGATAACGATAATTCTGTATATCATGAGAACAATTTTGTTTCATTGCATTGAGGCGTTCTTGTAAAAGAGGCATTTAAGGTGGTCGTTATAACAAAATGGCAAATGCCCCCTAATTTGGTGCTAATTCCAAAGATGGCCCAGCAACCATTGAATGATAAACTTTTTAATTATTTTACGAACTTAAATATCATCATGCTGGGCCATCGTAAAAAAAAGCCTCAAACTGTGGCATTTAACATTTTGCTCTTAAAGACAACCAAAGGAACTAATCTACTCGGAATTTTTATTGTCATTGACCTGGTCATCTATAACCGTTAGTTAAGGGTATTGATAATCGTACATTAGATTCATACAGGGTACATTTTAGAAAAACGTTGTTCTAGCGTTTTACTGTAGCGTTTTACTGCGGACTTTGAACAATCTTATGTCTTCTGGATATTCAGTTTTGTCTATGGTCTTATACATGATTGGCTTCTTTCTAGAAATCAACCAATCAGTTGCAAGATAAATAGCACCTTTAATAACTTAATCAATATTCATTTAATGACGTTTATGTCGTTTGAGTACGGTGTGCGAACCCAGCAATTATTTTCTTTCGTGACAATATTTACAATTCTTCTGTACTTTTTCAGACCAATGGGTAAAAACTTGCTCAGAGTAACACTTTATCATCACTAAGATTCCAACGTTACTTTAGTGTTATTACTGCGGACTTTGAACGAGTTTTTGCTCACTGGGTAAAATGGTAGCTAAAATTCTTTCTCAGTTTTAAGAGCATAACCCATTATATATTAATATCAAGATGAATTTTTACGAGAAAATTTAAAATTTCACAAGGTTCCGACCACAGCTGAAATTCTAGTTTACTCGAATTAATTCTAAAAACAATCATGTTTTTCCTTCTTACTCAGTGTGAAATATTACCGTGAATACTTCCCAGTGACCAAAAACCTGTTCAAAGTCCACAGTAAAGACGCTAGAACAAACGTTCTTCTAGCGTTTTTACTGCAGACTGTGAACAAGTGAGAAAGCCATCGAAATGAGGATAAATAATTCAAACCGTAACAGACTCTAACCAATGGCATTCTAAACAATGAAGAAGGTATATGAAAGAAGACTAGAATATGCATACCCTTCGCATAGCGCCACAGATGTATCCATTATACATATTTATATGGGACTTACTGTCTTGGTCATATATTATGAGCTAATGTGTGAATTTTGACGAACAATAAACGCCACAAGTAAAACATAAATGCGGAAAACGTCCACAAGAAGTCCCTAGAGATTTATCTTAGAGATTTGTTGAGTAGACGTAATGCTTCGAATTTTTGGGCCATTCGTCTTGTTAATCAAACTTTTTGCCCAAGTTAAAAATTTCAAATTTTTGCACAAATTTCACATTGTCTCATATATTTATTACCAACCAAATGAAGGCTAAGAGGAATATAGAAAATTCAGAAACAAAATATAAAGAATAACGTTTAAAATGCGCAAAAATAACTGCTGACCACAGCATAAGACTACTCTATAGTATCAAATAAGCAGGGCGTAGGAATAAGCGGGTGGTTGGAATTCTCCCAAATTTATCAGCCGGAAGGGTGGGGGGCGTTGGAATGAGTGGGGAGGGTGGCAAATTTCTATAGTTACTAAATAAACATGATAACAATGGCACTTTAATAACTCCAGGGTTTGTGTAGCAGGCGATTGGTTAGGGAATAATAGATTAGTCAATTTATTCTAACTTCAAATTATCTTTAATGCGTAGTTTAGCTTTTTAGTGAGTTGACTGTTTTATGCTGTTGTTGATTTCCTAAAAGTTAATGAGTGGGAGGTTGGAATAGAGCGAAGGGCGGGTACGGAAATTTTCACAAAATAATAACCGTCCTCCACTTATTTGATACTACATAGTACTTGTATGGAGATCCATATTTGGACTGTATGTACGATGATACACATGTCCGGAAACACAGTCCGGAGTAATACGAATCCGTATTCAGTAGTCTTTCACCCTGTGGAGACGCCCATTACGTCTGCTCAACGTCGAAAAGACGCCAATTTGATGTATCTACATTCTTCAACGTTGATTAGGCGTCACAAGCAAACTATGCGCTACCATGAATAACACAGATTGAGGGTTTTATCTCCGTCATTACGCCATTGCCTCATTCCTACTTGCGCATGCGTCAAATTATACGATTTATATACTTATTCAATTTCTAAATAATTTATACTTCATTAAACACTAGACCTAACTCTATAAACCCCCATCTAGATCTATTATCTCAGTCTACGCATAACGTCTAAATCTCAGTAGCTATAAATTCCAAGATACCACGATTTTTACATCGTATGCACAGTAATATTCAAACCAACGAAAATAATAAAAAACGACTAATTTGATTTGATTTTTTGTTTGTGTTTTTTTTTTAAACCAACTGCGGAGCATCACTGTGGGAGAGAGATTTTTTGCAATATTTTCAGCCAAATTGGCTGAAAATATTCTGAAAAATCTCTCTCCCACAGTGATCTCAAAAATATCTTCTCCACAGTCATGACCAAGAATTATTAAGAAACTAGCGAGATTTGTACTGAGAATTTAACGAGTATGCATAGACTTAGCCTGAGTTCCAGTCCCTAACTACGACAAGTAGTAAGTACTTGTCGTAGTAAGGGAATGGAACTCAGGCTAGCATAGACTTAACTAAGGTTGGTTTCCATTATGAGGAAAATTCTGTGCGAAAGCCAAAAGGAGACCTTTCATTGGTTGAAATTGGCGTCACACATCGTGGGATGTCAATTTTGCCAATGGAAAGTCTTCTTTTGGCTATCGCGCGGATTATTCTGCCTAATGGAAATTTAACCATGCACAAGCGAAGCTTTATATCGTAGGCTACTCGGCATGACAAACTACCGATTACAGTTCTATCTCAGTGGGCCAAAACTTGTTCAAAGTCCGCGGTAAAGACTTTAGAACAACGTCGAGCGAAGTTGTTCTAGCGTATTTACTGGGACTTTGAACAAGTTTTCTCCCACTGAGATAGATATAGCTCTGTATTCGGCTGTCTATCACACTGTGTTTAAACTAAGAGCAAATAGTCACTGTGGAGGAACGTTCATTGATTCTGAAGCTATGCTCAAAAATACCTCCTCCACAGCGATTATTTACTTTTATTTTAAACACTGGTATCCTAATTAGACACCAGACTCCTTCCTCGGGATATTTGTCTCGTTAACTCTATTTTGAGGCATTGATGAACCATAGTGGCGGATATCGTCCTCGCTATGTATTTTTTGATTAAAACTTTCAGCAACCACGTATTTTTTTGGTCTTCTTTCGGTTTTACTTCTTGAAAATGCTCTATAACCGATTTCCCTAACAGAGTCAGGACTTTCTCGATCAAGGTCATCACTCAATTCCTGAACGGAATTGTCTTCAATACTGGTAAACTTACCGCTATTGAAATAATCATTATTAAATTTATTGTTCGTGCAGTAGCTTCTAGACGAAACACTTCTAACCAGTGACGGGATATTGGCATGTTCTTGTATCCCTTTACAACGATCGTCAAAACTAGTTAACATTTTCATTGAAATTCGTCTCTTTGCATCGGAGAGATCTGAATCAGAGGACACATTTAAAGGCACGCGTTGTGGTGTATTATCATGACTAGTATTTAAAAATACGTTCACATTTTCTGCGTCACTTTCATCTCCTGATGATTCTTGAGTAGACAAGGCTAATGCTCCTCGTCTCGATGATCTCGATGTATTAATAATCTTTGAAGGACTAGTTTTAGGATATTTCTTGTTTTTCTTTTGTTGTGGTTTTGGTGAAAATAAAGTTTGAGAAAGTTTTAACTGAAATGGCATTCTTCCTGTCTCCACAGTTAAACAATTGTTATGATTAATACCGTTTTTTGTTATTGGAGATGTGTCTTGTTCAGGGGTCAGCACTTTATCATTATGCTCTTGGAAAGTATCCTTTTCATGGAAACTATCTGGCTCAATTTCTGCAACATGATTTCCTTCTACGAATTCTATTTCGGTCGAACTTTTACTTCCTTCCTTAACGTCATCAACACTGTTTTTTACCAACAATAAAATGCTCTCATTATCTGAAATGTTGTCAGCTATATCGCTCTCTGATTGGTCAATTGGTAAAAATGCTGATCTCCTCCCTCTTAGTGCTGGCTTATGATTCTTTTTAATATCCGCATAATCAGAACTAAGATATTTCGTTGATGGCGTGTCGTTGTTACTTCGAGGTGTATCTATGCAATCAGAATCGATTGTATGCGTCGATAATTGATCGAAAGTTTTTGACCGTTCCATTTTTATTCTTTGCGAGGCTGGAGATAATGGTTCATCAACTTTACGTCGTATCGCTGCGTTATTACTACGTCGTAACGTTTTACGATCCCGATCTCTTGACGATAAACTTAGTGGTTGACGTAACAAACCGCGTAAATTACCTTGAAGCAATGTTCGGTTTTTCTTCGGTAACTTTAAACGAGCTCTAACATGGGCATAATACAAAGTAAAATTACTACCGATGACAGATATGGGCAAAGCTACTATAAGCAAGCCACATATTGAACATATCGAACCGACTATCTGACCTGGCCAAGTTACTGGTACCAAATCGCCATATCCTACCGTTGTCATTGTAATAATGCACCACCAAAATGTTCGAGGAACTGAATCAAATTTCGATTCAGCATGGATAGCTGACTCGATTGCATATACAAGACTTGAAAATACAACAACGGGTATCAATAAAATCAACAGCAACAATGTCAATTCGTACGAGCTTGCTTTCAACGTATGAATCATAACCTGAAGTCCATACGACAATTTAAAGAACTTAAAAACTCTCAGAATACGTATGATAACTAAATTTTTAATCAACGCTTTCTGTGGAAACGCAAATAGCAGATATGATGGCATGACAGAGATTACATCTATCCAGTTTTTATAATCCTTTGTAAATTCTCGCTTGTCAGGTGTAACAAAGATGCGTGCAATTATTTCCAGCGTAAAGAACACCAAACACATATAATCAATGATTCGTAGATAGATGAGATCTGAAAGTTGTGGAATAGTTCTCACACAGTACACTGAAACTGAGATGATGATCATCAAACAGGATAAAATCGAAAAACGCTAAAAAAAAAAAAGATGAGGAGACGTGACGTCAGAGACTGCAGAATACCTGTTCAGAGTCCGCAGTAAAGACGTTAGAACGATGTTGAATTTCAAACGGTATATAATTTTAGACACCCTCCCCAGTGGGCACGCGACGTTTTATTAACGTCGAAAATACGTCTTTTGATAAGACGTTGCGTGCCAGCAGGGGTTACCACGTTTTTTATATAAGAAAACGCTTTAAAAGAAACACTGAACTGGAATTTGTAAATAGTAAGAAATATCCATTTTTCCAGATTTTAACACATGTTGTTCTCGTCGATTTTACTTAATTGGACCACTTAATTGTCACAAAAATAGAATACGCTACAAACGGCTTCATTCTCTATCTTTTGTTAGGCTTTCAAATTAGTACCTTCTGGAATTTCATATACGGTAAAACTCCAAATATAAGCCCCATGAATAAAAGCCAATCAATAAGCTAGCATGCTAATTATTCCATGTATAAGCCCCTTCCTCCCCCGCAATAAGCTCATGGGCTTATATACAGAGATAAAAGCGCTACTCTCTCTACTTTATTTTTCTGTTAATTTTCGTAGATCATGCCGTTAAAGTATTTATGTACCTTCGGTCCCTATAGGTAATATATATGTCTCCTCCGATGACCAAAGTTCCTTTTTAGTATTTTCTTTTGTTGTATTTGTTATATGATATGATATGGTATCCGGTGGGCAAAAACGTTTTCAAAGTCCGCAGTAAATACGCTAGAATAAGTGTTTTCAAGAGTCTTTACTGCTGACTTTGAACAAGTTTTTACTCACTAGGTATTCTCTTATAAGTTTTGTTTTCTTTAAATTTTTAAACAAAATTTAGTCCATAAGCCACCCGTTTATAACCCTCCTCTCTTCCCCCACCCATATAAAACACACCGGGCTTATATTCGGAGTATTGCCGTGAGGAGATTTCTAGAACTGTACCCAGTAGGCAAAAACCTATTCAAGGTCAGCAATAAAGACGCTACAACAGCGTTGAAAACACTTCTTTAACGTCTTTACTGCAGACTTGTAATCATAGAGCTTTACCAAAATATCGAAATTAGATCGGAAAATCTCATTATCATGTAAGCCCGAGACGTCAAATCAATGTCACAATGACGTTATTTTGACGTCTAAATGCAAACTTTACGTCTCTTTGACGTTACTTAGACGTTGTGTGCCGACTGGAATGGAGTTGATCATACTGGAATGCTGTGCAGATTTTCTGAGCAGAATTTCCGGTGGCGAGTCAATATTTACTATTTTCCAATACCTTGGCGAGTGTAGACGAGTGTGGATCATCTAAAGTATCCCATATTTTGTCGAGATCATACTTTAAACAACAACGGTTTCTAAATGAGGATGAAGTGGTTGATTGTTTCCGATCTGTAATCAGTCGTAGGTCTTCAAATCCTGGTCCTTCAAAACTACGAAGGTTTCCCTAAAGAAGAAAAAGAAACCCAACATGAATGACTACTGGACACGGAGCTCGTTTTGCTCCGTATCCGGACTGTGGATTACCATGCATGACAATGTATAGTCCAGATACAAAGCTGTACGTACTTCGTATTCAGTAGTCTTTCATGCTGTGAAAAAAAATACAATCAACAGCGTTACAGAAATTAATTTTTGGTCCTAGAAGTTAAAGGTACAAAATCATTTTTTTTTTTAGATATCCGTTCATCTGGTTTATCTTATTAGTAACCTACCCCCTGAACGTTTCATTGCATAAAAATGAATAAGTACTGCTAGAATGATTGAATTTGTAGGAAATGTTTTGTTTTCTTTGTTCTCTGTGTGGCAGTCATCTTGTTTGCCCAAACATTTTACATTTTTAGAAATAGAATCAATCATTTAGACACTTCCTCATATTTTTGGACTCTGAAATGTTTTGGGTACGATCAATGTGTGTCACATGTTAATTTGACACAGGTTTTGACATTTTGGTTATTGAAGGTGATTGTGTGCCTTTAATTTCTATAATACATATCACCGTGTGAATAAAAGATGAACGAACTTGCATCTCTCTCATTTATTGTGATTAGCACAAGGTTTTCAGAAGCCAGCAGGATTAGAGTTGCCCTGCAAGCACGTGACATATTTGCAACGTAAAAAAGACGTTGTTTTGATGTTAAACGTCAAAACAACGTCATTTTTACTTTGCAAAACGTCACGTCCCATCTGTGGGTATACTAAATAAAATAGGGCCCAAAATATTCTACCTCCCCCCCCCCCCCCCCATCCTGCCACTTTTTTTTAATAACTTCTGAACCACTAAAGCAATAGTATTGACATTTTTTAACTATCTATAATACACAAATTGTGAAAATTTTAACTTTATTTCGTCTGCGGATCAAAAAAAGTAGTCATAAGCTGAGACCACCTATTTCTACTGTGGGAAATCCCATATAAATCAACAATTTATTATTTTGCAATAACTGCTGTTTAAGTAACACTTATAACATGAAACTTAGTCAAGTTACATAAAATCTCGAAAGAAAGATTTGATCACATGAATAACCCAGTTTCCTCGATTTTTTTCCGAAATTTTTTCATGATACACTTCTAGCCTGCCAAGTTTCATCACCTATATTACCTGCCGTTCAAAAGTTATGGAGGGGGCAAAATCCGTCCCCTGGAAATAACTTTGGCCAAGAGGCCCGGTTGAAATAGGATTAAGGTGCATTTTACACGAAAGCCAAAAGAAGGCATTTCGTTGGTAGAATTTTCTTGTGGTGTCACTTTCTACCAATGGAATATCTTCTTTTGGATTTCGCGCGAAACTTTTTGATTAGTGTAAATCCTTATATACAAGGGCGTACCTCTGCTTCTCTATGCTTTGTAAAACTCTCCCAACAACATGGTTCCATTTGCTTCTCATCGATTCCCCAAAATGTTAACTCTTCTTCAAACGCTGGTCCACATATATCAGTTGGTGTATGCAATTTCCCAGTTCGATAAAAATTCAAAATATGTACAAATGCACCAGGATGGCGATCAAAAAAGAATTCTTTAGAATGCAGTATTTCTTGGTCAACATTTTCTGTTAACCATGCTAATCGGGTATCTGGTATGTTTTGTAAAGTAGTCACATAAGTTTCGAATTTAACTCCACCCACGTTTATTGTTAATCTATCCACTGAATCATCTTCGTCATCACTGTATGTGTATTTATCCATTGTCTTTCTAATCGTAATTAAATCTTTGGTTTTTGATATTAAATCTTTGGTTTTTGATATATTGCATTTTTTGCTTATTATATTTTTCTGAAAATATATCATAATGTTGTTAATTTAGCATGACCCCAGTGGGAAAAAAACAACGTTGTTCTTTGTACTTTGAACAATTTTTGCCCACTGGTCGATGCTCCTTTTACGGGATTAAAATAAAATGATAATACATATTATATGCTTATGGCTTTCTCCCGTTTTCCTTGAAGTGACTTATTTCACCTGCTTCTCTGTGTTTTATTTTATTTTTGTCTGTCTCTGTAACGTTTATGGTCGGAAAATTCAACTCTATTGCGTAACTACTATGCCATAAGAGGTGATTGTATCTTTTTGATAGGTTATATAATAAATTTAAAATAGATCTCCACCCAACAGGCGTTATAAAGACATTAGAAATGCGAGGAAAAATCATTTTAAAGTTATAAGAGATTTGGCGCCTCATACAGTAGATTTCATTATAAGGACAGATATGTATTTGGTAATAACAAATAGGCAAGCGATACACGCTTCATAATTTGGAAATAGAATTCAAACACGGTTCTTGCATCATGTGTCGTAAATTTTGTTGAAGAAAGTGCGCGATAAGTGCTGCCACCAAGACAAATATTTGGTTTTATTCCCTTTGTTGAGAGTCCACAGTAATGACGCTAGAACTACTTTGGACGACATTGTTCTAGCGTTTTTACTGTGAACCTAGAACAAGTCTTTGCCCGCTGGAATTGATGTAAGATGGAGGCTCACTATAAAGGCAAAGATATATGGAGATAAAAGAATGCACTACTAAAATCAATGAAAGAGCGATGGGAATGAGTAAGGCGGACGTGCACCACAAAGTAATCAAATTCAACATGGTAGAAGTGGTCAAATTAACACTAAATAATTACTATGGATGAGAGAGAATAAGTAGAAGTAGAATAAATGAAATCATCAAAGAAGTAAGAGGTACATGCGTCACAACGATATCGAAAAGTAATATGAGAAACGATGATGAAGAAGATAGAAATCACAATGAAACAACAGTAATAGACCTATGTACAAATACATGACAACGATGCGTTGGCTGCTCAAAGTAGAACTTGATGAAATACAATAAATTTATTTTTGTATCCTGCAGTGCAGTGGGATATGAAGAAAATGAAAGTTAACCAAACTCATTCCCATCGCTTCTTGTCTCGGGTGTACCGAGAAAGAAATCAAAGAATCAGGAAGCGCTGGGAACGAGTTGGAGAGTGAATCACCAGAGATAAAAGAGTTAAGCCAGTGGACACCCGATGTCTAATCAACGTCAAAAAGACGTCGTTTCGACTTCTATACATAAAAACGACGTCTTTTCGACGTTGATTAGACGAAGCAACTACCACGAAGTCGTATAGTGATAACAAATATGTAGACGACTATAAACAAATAGAAGAAATAGATAAAGAAAAGAATAGACATCGATCAACAACCTCGTCCCCAGGACTACGCTAAGAGAAAACAAAGCCTGTGGTCGAGGTTATATATATTCCAACTTATAACGCCAAATTCAACTTTATATCTAACGTCAAATTCAAATTTATATCTATAACGTCAATTCAATTTTATATCTAACGTCAAATTCAACTTTATATCTAACGTCAAATTCAACTTTATATCTAACGTCAAATTCAACTTTATATCTATAACGTCAATTCAATGTTATATCTAACGTCAAATTCAACTTTATACCTAACTTATATCTATTTTCAATCATCAAAATTACATGAATCTGATGTTGTAATGTTTTTTCTTTTCTTTTTCATTTGTAGCAAAGGAGCTTTTCAAGGATTGTTTATGATACCTTTGAGCGTAAAGATTGCAAACCCTTATACCAAAAAATGTCCTCTGGCCTCTAATCCAAAATCCTTTTGCACTGATGTCTGATCTAGCTCCGTCCGTTTTGATTTCTCCTTTGTTTAGCTGTTCACCAGATAGTGATTCAAGCCTCGGTTCTATTTTCACATCTTTACACACTTCATTGATCAGCACAGCTATAATATCTCTGAGTTTGTTATGACGTTGATATACGAATCCTCCTTTAGGGCATGATAAAGCATGATCCATGGTGAATGGTTTGCTATATGCACATATTGTTGGTAAGGATTTTTAGTCTCATCTGTATCTGGTGGCGATAGCATCAAAAAATTCTCTCTTACGCAGGCATAAGTTTTCGTTTGCTAGTGACAGGGTCGTTAACCAATTGGAGGCGCCTTTCTTCCGAGCAAGATCATTTGCGTAAAGTTCTTTTTCGTTTATTTTTGTACGAAGAAATGTTAGTGTATTTTGATGCGTCTCATCTCTACTTTTTGAAATTTGTGCTTTCAATGTATTTTCTTCATTGGCTCGTTCTTTTGTCGTCTGCATAATAATGTTGGTGGTTAGTTGCTTGCAAAACATTTTTGAATTCTGATGTTTCATTGCAGAGATGTTGTTCATGGTCCGCCATTACCTACTGGTAAAGCAAGTAATTGTCGTTCTTCTGGACTGCATAGATGACCTTCAGTTAAAGCAGGGGGTTAGATATTATGATATGGCATCATCAGCTGGATTTAGATTTGTCTTAAATTTGGATTAGTCTAGCTAATATGATAAGTAACTAAGATGAGTAACTTGATTTGTCTTATCCATTCTGCCACATGTTTCTTGGACATGCTTCTTTATAATCCTTACTTCCAATAACTCCTCTGAGATATTTGTGACCTTGGGTTGTGAAATTCTAATTTATTTTCTCCCACAAGAGCCTGAGTTATATGTGGGCTATATGTGTTGATATTGTCCAACAAAATCTGCAATCCACGTAATCTTACGGTATTGCTAGAGTTTTCCCGATCTTTTATCATATTTAGGAGAGGGAGATTGACATTGTCATTGGATCTCCCTGCGTTGTTTCTGCATCAGATGAACTTTCTTGTCATCCAAGTGCAAATAACCTCGATGAACTTTGGTAGCAGGTGTGCACATATATAGCCATAGGTGGACATAGGTATCTAATGTTGTGTACTTTTCGATTTAAAGCATTGAACGTGTTTGATGCATCAACTAATAGAATAGCGTCGGTTTCGTCTTCCTTGAAAATTGATGTCATTACATGTTTAAAGTCAGAAAAATAACGTTAGAACAACGTTCTTTGTATTACTTTGTAATAACTTGTGTTTGAATAACACTTATAACATGAAACTTTAGTCAAATTACATAAAATCTCAAAATAAAGATTTCTGAAAGTTTTGGTTACATGACTAATTCGATTTCTCCGATTTTTTCAAAATTTTAAAAATCGGATTTTTTCGGACTTTTGGGCGATCATTTCAGTATTTTGCAATGTTTTTGTTAAAAACCCGGAAATTATGTTAAAGAGCAAAACGATAGCTGTCTAAAATCCAAATTCTTACCAGCATTGATAAATTCAATTATATCAGAAAAAGATCGACAGTTGTATTCACTTCCAGTACGTTATGGAGGCTTAGGTATACCAATACTATCCGAACATGCAGAAATGCAGCATCAGCACTCAAGAGACATGACTATGCCCTTAGTTGTCATAATGATTACTCAAGGAAGCAATCTACCTGATGAATCTGAAACAAATGGCATCAAATGAAAAGTATTGACAGAAAAGAAAAACGAAATGTCGTTGAAAGTACAGAACATTGAAAAAACCTTTCAATGCAGTTACAGTTTGTGTTGGAAGGTTTTTTTGCTCAGATGCCAGGGGCTTTATCTTGGCTAAATGTATTGCCTTTAGCAGAATACGGGTTTACACTCAATAAGAGCGAGTTTAGAGACGCTATTGCTCTGGGTTACGCAAAAGGACTTAAAGGATTACCATCAGTATGCCCATGTGGCCATAAGTTCGATGTAACGCATGCTCTGAACTGTAAGAAAGGTGACTTTATTATAACTTGTCACAACAACATAAGAGACTATGAGGCAAGTCTTCTTTCAAAAATCGTTTCAGACGTTGAGATAGAACCTGCACTCTAACCCGTCGAAGGTGAAATAATAACTGGACTACTAGGAGATAATGCCAGATCTGATGTTCGAGCACGACAAAACGCTTTGTTCGATGTGAGAGTGACAAATCCGCATTCGGCTTCGCAGAGTCATCTCACAACGGAAAAGCACGAAAAGCACGAAAAAGAAGAAAGAAAAAATAAGTTTTAATGTGCCTCCGTGGTAGTCGATTTTTTAAAGATACATTTTTTGATGATTTGAAATTGCATCTGATTTCTCAAGATTAAAGTATTAAAGAAAAAAAAGAGAATGAGAAAAGCAACTGATAGGCCCCAGTATGCCACCCAGTCTCTAGTTTCTTTAGTATCATTTTTAATTGAATTTCACATTTTGTACATTTTAGCTTTTATACTTTTAAAAAAGTTTTAATTTTCAAACTATTGTAATATATTATTAACGAATAAATTATTCCTGGTTTCGTTAGGTCGTGATAAAATGATCTTCTGTTTAGCGTAAAATGAAGAAAATTACAATGCTCGATGGGTTTTATTTATAGAATAGAACGTACGCACGCGCTATTTTTTTGAAAAGTGAACGATACATTTGACCATAGATATACGAAAAGAGAAAGATTTACAACGACGTATTTCGCTATTCAATTTGCTATTGCTTTCAAGAACAATTGATACGAAGCGCGTCTAATCGATCCATGCTCTTTTTGCGTTGTCGGTACGCGGTTTTCTTAACGAGAAATTTGCCGACAAT
>JAULBZ010002501.1:0-18629 GCA_032360805.1 Neoturris breviconis | reverse complement strand
AAATCCAAGAAATCCTAGCTGTATTGATCTTTTTATCACAAATAGTATCAATAGCTTTCAAAACACAAATGTTGTTTCAACTGGATTGTCCGACTTTCATAAAATGGTGGTCACAGTTCTAAAGTCAACATACATCAAAACTAAACCGAAGGAAATCACTTATAGAAATTATAAAAACTTTGATCAGGAGAGATTCAAGGAGGAACTTAAAAGCGCTCTATATAAGGACAGTATAAATACATACAAAAATTTTGAAAACGTTTTTCTAAAGGTTTTAAAAGAACACGCTCCATTGAAGAAAAAGTGTTTCACCAATGGATAAATTTCCCGACGATACCTATATAATTGGTGATGCTTCTTATCCACTGACAGCACATTTGTTAACTCCATACAAGGAAAATGGATACCTAACTAATGTACAGAAAAACTATAACCATGTACATTCGGCAACAAGAAGCGTTGTAGAAAGATCATTTGCACTGTTAAAATCAAGATTTGCCCGACTGAAAATTATTGAGATGGATAAAGTAGAAGATATTTGCCTTATTATTTTATCTGCGTGTGTGCTACACAACTATTGCCTGGAAAATGATGGCGATAACATCGACTTTGAAATAGATCCACTAGAAGAAGAAGTGAACAATTTTGTATGCATAGGGTCAACAAGGGGGGATGCTGAGAAAAAAAGACAAAAAATTGCAAATGATTTAATGTAGTATATTGTAAAGCTTTTAAATTTATAATTTTAATGTTAACAGAAGGAATAACATATATATTTAACAACAATTACTTTTTCAAAACCTCTATGAACTGCTTCAACAAAACTTTACATGTGATATTTGCGTCAAGTGTTTTCGCGCAAGCAGAGGTTTAAATCAACATGTTGAGAATGGCAAATGTGAGAATAACCGTGAATGTGGTGAAGATAAATATGTTCCAATAAATGATGGTCGAGTCGTGTCATCAATAGAAACGTTATAGCTACAAATGGGGTGATTACGATGATAAGACTTTCGAAACGAACTTAAACATTATATACAAAAAGATTGTATACTGGCGAAGAAATCTCTTCCTGCTTCCTACGGGGAAGAGACAACCAGATTATTGAACGCCTGGATCCAAGATTCACCCTTAAAAAACATTGCATTCAAAGCCATAAAGATAATGCCAAGTTTACTCTTACAAAAACCTAGCAAAGAATCGAAAAGTAAAGATCATGCATCAGCTCTTGAAATAAGGCTTCTATTGTGGAATTCTGGAAACATCATGGAACTGCTTAAAGAAGGTGAAACAATTCAGAAATGATTAAAGTCCATAGTTAACGAAAAATCAATAGCCGAAATATCTAAGAAGTTTGCAACACATATGCACAAAGGTAATGTAAATGGTGCTATAAAATTACATGCAAAACGGAATCTTACCCCTAACAGATGATACATTGAAGCTTTTGGAACAAAAACATCCTGAACCAGCGGTCGAAGAAGTTCTTCTACCCGACGAACCCGAAATAATAGTTCATCCAATAAAATTCGAAAACATTAATGCTGAAATGGTCCGAAAAGCAGGCATAAACCCAAAGGGAGGTTCGGGTACATCTGGTATGGATGCAGAAGGCTGGAGAAGAATCCTAACATCAAAATCATTTGGTACATATTCTTCTGATCTCTGTAAAACATATGTATAACACAAAATCTATCGAATTCTCTTGAAGCTTTTTTAGCTTGTCGTCTCATACCACTAGACAAAAATCCTGATTTACGACCCATTGGTGTAGGAGAAATATTGAGGCGCATGCGCAGAAAAAACAGTCGTGTCAGTAATTAGAGATGATATCATATCTTCCGTTAGTTCTTTATAAGTCTGTGCTGGTCATGAGGGAGGATGTGAAGCTGCTGTACATGCAATGCATAAGATCTTTCAAGAACAAGATACTAAAGCTGTTTATTAATAGATGCATCAAATTCTTTCAACTCTGTAAACAGAGAGGTATGAAATCAAATCTTCCGAAGGAACAACCCAAGGTGACCCAATAGCAATGGATGTATATGCAACTGCTATCATTCCACTGATATTATTGATACTTGAAACCATAAATAAATTGCAAAATCTAAAACCGTGGCTTATGCAGATGATTTCTCCGCTGCTGGATCCATTGAAAATCTAAAATATTAGTGGGATGTCCTTTGTCAACTAGGATACAAATTTGGGTACTACCCTGAGGCTAGTAAATCCTGGTTAATCGTAAAACCAACCAAAATCATCACTGCAACTACAATCTTTAAGGGTACAAAAATTCAAATTACGAAAGATGGTAAGCGACATCTTGGTGCAGTGATTGGTAATGAAAAATACCGAGAGCAATATATAACAGAAAAAAATCAATAGATGGAACTCTGAAATACGTACGCTCAGTGAAATCACAAAGATCGAACCACAAGCTGCCTACAGCTGTTTTGTAAGTGGCTACAAACACAAGCTGTCATAGTATATGAGAATACTACCAAATATTGAACACTTATTAAAATCAATTGATCATACAATTTTGACAGAATTCATTCCATCCATTACCAATGGAAACATCATCAACGAAAATGAACGAAAATTATTTGCCCTACCAACTAAATATGGCAGCATGGGAATCCCAATATTCTCTGAGATATCTCATATAGAATACGAAAATTCAATGAAGATCACACAGCATTTGTGCGAAAACTTCATTAGTCAAAACATCAAATACGAATCAGATCCCGATATCACCAGGGGAAAAAATGAAATAAAAGCTGATAAATAACGCAGCATAAAGAAACTCTTGAAGATTTAAGATTCAAAATGAATCCACTTCCATTACGCATTAACAAACTAAATTTAGAAGCTAGTGCATCTATTTGGCTAATTTTATTACCTCTCATTGAAGAGGTTTACGTCATCAACAAACAAAATTTCTGGGATCTCATCAAAATTCGATATGGCTGGGAGTTATTTCGTTTACAAGAGAATTGCGAATGTGGTGTAAAATTTGATACTGATCATGCATTGTCGTGTAAAAAGGGAGGATTTGTAACTTTAAGACACAAGGAAATCAGAAACATTACATCCAGTTGGTTGAAAGAGGTGTGTCGTAATGTGTGCCTCGAGTCATATCTTCAAAAGTTAACTGGTGAATCTCTTCAACAAAAATCAGCCATCAAGACTGACGAAACCAGATTAGATATCAGTGCTCGAGGTCTTTGGGTCACAGGTCATAAGATAAGATAAGATAAGATGATTTTATTTATCAACAGTAACTGTACAAGTATATATAATAGATCTATAGAGACTTTGGTACTGTTGATGGGAGACCATAACTAATAGCGTGAGGCTAAGACAAAGGAGATGGCCACCCATGGACGATTACAATAAAACAATACAGGACGCACAAGACAACACAGGACACATAAATGATAAATACTAATGAGGAAGTAGGCAAAATCTGTTGTAATAAACAAACTAATAAGAGGCAATAAAACATTTTTTGAGGTCTCTTTTCAGATTCTCAAAATTATCAATTTTTACAGGCAAAGATGACTGAATAACATTCCAGGAAACAAGGGAATTGAATTTGATGGAATGTTTACCAAAACTAGTAGTCGTAACAAGAGGAAGGTTAAATAAACCCGACTCGTCAGCACGAGTGACATGCGCATGTGTTAGATCAACTGCAAATGTGTCCTGAATTGTATCAGGCATTATGTAAAAGTTCATAAAGAAGCAGTATATTTTGCAAGCACGATGTACGTAGCTAGTATGACAGCTATAGGGAAATGGTAAAGAGTAATACATATTGTGTTGACAACACACAGAACAGATAGTAGCCAAAAGTTTAGCCTCCCACCCCACAGAACAGACCAGACAAGTTCGAGCATCGAGAGGATCATTCTACTTCTACTTGCGGACCTTGAGGGAAGACGTGTTTTCGTTGGGTCCGCACTGACCAGGCAGCACCCTTGAAGAAGCACTGGGTTGCTAACCAAAACCCTGAGAACCCCAGAGCAAAAATCGTTCCCAGCGCTCCTTGTCTTAGGATGATTTAGAGTTGTAAAAAATTTAATTACTATTCGGATATCGAGCTGACGCTTAAAGAATGTTAAGCAGCCAACACCTTGTTTTCATGTATTTGTGAATAGGTCTATTCCCTTGTTTTCTGGACTCTAATATAGTCCTCGTTGCCAAATAAACTTGAGGATTTTCAAGACATTAATTTCTAAAGAAATGTTTTGTTACATACACGTTGTTTTATAAGAAACTTATAATTTGAGCAAGAACTAGAGTTATTTTTAGCAACGTTTTGGAACTCAAGTTTCTTATTTGTTTCATAAAAATGAAGTCAAATAATACTGCTAAAAATTAACTAAAGATACAAAAGATACAAAGATACAAAATAAAAGGGTTCGTTTCGTGACAACTATGGAATGTCTTTTATACTCGAGACCTAGCTAACCTAGCTAACATGTGTTTTAGAGGTTAAAATCTTGATACATGATTGTTTCTTACGGTTTGCAACAGTTTTGTGTTTTTTAATTTTTGGATCTAAATCCAGCACTGTTCCTTATAAAGCTGTTTCTTATAAAAAAGAAACACGTATTAGGTTTAACTTCTAGCAGATCCTCCCCGACATTCACATTCATACTTATAATTCATCACGTATCTGAGCGTTGTCTTGTGTGTCCTGTATAGTTATTGTACTCGTCCATGGGTAGCCATCTTTTGTATTATCTATCTTATCTGCTACATTTATAGTTAGAAATATTTGAAAATCGAAATTTGTTAAAAAATCAGAATATCAACAAAAAGCAAGATGCAATGCACGAAAATTCGTATTTGTCCCAAGAACCTGGGTATTAGGCTGCTATGAACACAGAATTTTTCCAGTTTCCAAAAAGACCTGAGATTCTTAGTTCTCAGCCTTAAATCTACCAGATAAATCTACGAGATACTCTCCCAGCCGGCAAAAACCTGTTCAAAGTCAGCAAAATAACTTTAGAACAACGTTCTTTGAACGTTTTTCTAACGCAATTTTGCTGTCTTTGAACAGGTTTTTGCCGGCTGGGAGAGTATCTCGTATTCCAGTGGTCATTTTTCCGCATTTATGTTTTGCTTGTGGCGTCGAGAATTAGTCAAATTTTACAAAATGTCTCATAATTTATGATATAGCACTTGTTGCTTGTCGCTTGGATGATTCAGAAACTCCATGTAGTTAAAAACGTTTTGAAGTAGACTAGCAGGCCATCGTTATAAAAAGTTCGCTTAAAATAGTGATCTCCTTACTAACGACTATAAACTAGCCTACAATCCTGGAAAATAATACTGTAGACAAAGTGAAATTTTAGCAAGAAGTCGAAATTTCAACTTAGAAAAAAAGCATATAATTTTGATTAGCAAGACGAATGGCACGAAAATTCGATTTTGTCCGAAAGCCTGGGTACTAGGCTGCTGGGAACAACAGACTTTGTCAAGTTTGAAAAATGTCCTAAGATCCTAAGTCTATTAGATAAATCTCTGACTTCTAGTGGTCATTTTCAGCATTTGCATTTGGCTTGTGGTGTGTTTTCTTGCTAAAATTTATAAAACATATATTATTTTATTTCCAGGATTGTTGTTTTTTAATGGATTGATAGTATTTCCTATGGTTGGGACTTAGTACTTACTGGCAAACTATTACGCTTGAATAAAGTAAAAAGTATGATCTAGGCTCCTAGGTATGATGGATAAACTATTGGGCTTAACTTTTAGGCTTAAAATAAGCTGGTGACCCTTGTTTTTATAGTGTTTTAACGTGTTTTATTAAAATCAATAGCCACATAATGCAGAAATGACTAGAAATATGAACAATGTTCCATTTTAAACAAGATTCACTTGTAAATTATGTGAAATAACATTAACCCTTTAAAAAATGGCTTCAAAGCGTCTTTAACTCAGTTAACTACATGGAGAAGCCAAATGTTTAGGAGGGATATATGGCTACTTCATTTATAGCAAAAATATTTATTTATGATATATGGCGGAATACCAAGGGACTAGTACATATTGTACGAAGAAACCAATCAAATGAAAGATCGTTTAGGGTGAAACTCATTTAGGGGTTCATGCTAGGAGAATAAAGGCTTGTCTTAGAGAGGTTCCACTGTAATATCAAACAAACTAATTCGCAGCGTTTTTTGTCTCTTCGATGTTTATCTCGGGTGTGTGTATCGAGCACATTGTCGACGAAGACTTTCTTTGTCAACATATAAAAAATCGAAGAGAAAAAAAAGCTGGGAACGAGCATGGAACGAGTTCGAACACTAGAACTTTATTAGTCTAAAATTACGTATCTGTTGCTTCCGTGGGGAATAGTTAGTTCTTCCATTAGTTTTATTGCGCTTATTATCAACCTCATACCCAGGGCTTCTTTTCCTTCCGAAATACGGAAGAGTGCTCTTCCGTATTTCGAAAAGGCAAGAAGCCCTGGGAACGAGGTTGTGCTTATTGTCGATTTTGTTGTTTTTGCTTCTCCCTGATTCTTCGATGGGCAATTGGAAACCTCGTCCCAGGACTTATTCTTACTGATCTAAACGTCAAGAGAGAAGCCGTTAGGGTTGAGAATGGTCAAATGGCTAAAGTGAAAGAATTATCTACAGTATAGGAACGAACATTTAGATCATGTGATCATTACTCGAATGAATTGAAAATATTTCACGGAAATTTATTTCCTCTCGGGGAATATAATTGGATAAAAAAAGTCTGTGAAAATATTGGTCACTGAGCCAAAATTAATCACTTTTCCTCGATTGAATGTTTGAATTGACTGAATGTTTGAATTTGACAACAATATCTTTTTCTTTAACCCTTCATTAGTATGGTGTGGACCCCCTGAATTTTTAAATTTAACTGTGAAAGTAAAATTACAAAAATTAATATTCAGGAGGTTATTTTCTTACATACTTTAAAAATTTGCGTCATACATTTGTGACTTTTTGCCCCCTGAATTTTCTAATACCTTCCCATGAATTAACAAATTTCCGGGGGAACCCCTTCCATACTAACGAAGGGCTAACTAATAATTAATCGTTTTGTTGCTGATATCAGCGGAGCAGTTGAGGGTATTAAAGCTTACTAATGACTTAAAGTGGAATGACTACATCGCCTCAATCGCTAAAAATGCCTGGTTGGTTATTTTTATCGTTCGTACAAATATCTGTCCACAAGTTCAATTCTCTATCTTTACAAAAGTCAAATTCGTCCCACCATGGAATATTGTTGTCACCGTCACATCTGGGGAGGTGCTTCTCAAACGATCACTTTCATCACTTGACTGCGTCCAACGTCGTTTTCAAGGGTTATTAGGTGACGAATTGCAATCAACCTTTCAACCTCTTTCACATCGTCGAAATGTTTCTAGCCTCTCTTTTCTATCACTATTTCCAAGGTAAATGCTCCCACAGCTCTGCACGAACTACACTCCCATGTTCCTCCCCTTCGTTCTTTCACTCGAGAAACTCGCTTTTCCAAATTATGTTCCAATCCGCCGTTCTTTCTCGACATTCCTAAATCTCGAAATTTCATGAAACTAGCTTCTTTCCTCGTACTGCAAAGCTATAGAACTCTTTGCCCAATGATATGTTTCCCTCTTCATATAATCTAGACTGGAGTCGTTCATTTAAATTATTAAGACGGAATACCGATTAATAATTAATAAGATGGAATACCGATTACTTCTCGCCATTTATTTTATCGCGCTTTGCACTCTCTCTCATAAAGAACGTCTGAAAGGCTACATATGATCTGGCGATATTTAAACGCAATAAATCTCTAAACTTTTTAATAAATAAAATTAAATGTTATACTTTTTTACTAAGTTTATTTTTACTATTATACTAAGTATAAAATTCGCGAGAAAAAAATTTCGCTTATTTGTTTATGTTCAATTTGCGAAATTAAATTCTCGCGAAAATTAAATTTCGACATTTTAATTTTACCATTGCATGATTTTTTTTTAAAAAGCAACTCAGTTGTTAAGGGTTGAGAGCAACCTCGTTCCCAGGGCTTCTTGCCTTTTCAAACACGGAAGAGCCGCTCTAATTCGTATTCATCATGTTGAGATTTTCACAGTGATACTACCAATAGTTTATTCCCTTAAGGCACATGGATAAATGAAGTTGCAACTATATAATTTGCGAAATTAAATACTCGCAATAAATTTGCTTACGATCAATTCGCGAAATTGATTTCTCTCGAAAACTTTCTTATTTTGCGACTCTCAAAATTAAATACCCGCGAAATTTTCTTGCATTAAAGTACCAATTTTTTTATTTCTATGTTTTAAATCTCTTTCATCTTCTGCAAACCAGTGGCCTGGCTTTGGGGGACGTTGCACCTTGGTACTGACTGTAACGATTAGTAGGTACGTTGCATGTTAGCAATGGGTGTGGAACGGTTAGCAATGGGTACGCGTTGCATGTAGGCACTGCGTACAACGGTTACCAATGCGGGTACATTGCATATTTGCGTGCAACGGTTAGGAATGAATATACTGTACGATTGTACTGGGTGCAACGGTTAGCACTAAGTACGTTGTACACTTACACTGGGTGCAGCGGTTAGCATTGGGTACGTTGTACATTTGCACTGGGTGCAGCGGTTAGCAATGGATACGTTGTATATTTGTACTGGGCGCAACGGTTAGCAATGGGTACGTTGTACACTTACATTGGGCGCAACGGTTAGCAATGGGTACGTTGTATATTTGCACTGGGTGCAGCGGTTAGCAATGGGTCCGTTGTATACTTGCACTGGGTGTAACGGTTAGCAATGGGTGCGTTGTATATTTGCACTGGATGCAGCGGTTAGCAATGGGTACGTTGTATATTTGTACTGGGCGCAACGGTTAGCAATGGGTACGTTGTACACTTACACCCGGTGCAGCGGTTAGCAATGGGTACGTTGTATATTTGTACCGGGCGCAACGGTTGGCAATGGGTACGTTGTACACTTACACTGGGTGCAGCGGTTAGCAATGGGTCCGTTGTATACTTGCACTGGGTGTAACGGTTAGCGATGGGTAGTTGTATACTTGCACTGGGTGCAACGGTTAGCAATGGGTACGTTGTATATTTGTACTGGGCGCAACGGTTAGCAATGGGTACGTTGTACACTTACACTGGGTGCAGCGGTTAGCAATGGGTACGTTGTATATTTGCACTGGGTGCAGCGGTTAGCAATGGGTACGTTGTATATTTGTACTGGGCACAACGGTTAGCAATGGGTACGTTGTATATTTACACCGGGCGCAACAGTTAGCAATATGTACGTCGTAAATTTGCACCGGGCGCAACGGTTAGCAATGGGTACGTTGTATATTTGCACTGGGTGCAACGGTTAGCAATGGGTACGTTGTATATTTGTACTGGGTGAAACGGTTAGCGATGGGTACGTTGTATACTTGCACTGGGTGCAACGGTTAGCAATGGGTACGTTGTAAAGGGCTTTTATGGTTATGTTAGGGCGCAGTTTCAATATTGTGAGGAATGATTAATTACATAAACAATAGATCTTACTTCTAAACAAAACCTAATTTGATATCTCTTACAGTGTACAGTATATGCTAAATGCAGGAACGATATACAACGACCAAAAACGATGTATAAAAATGATTAATCGTCATAGTTATCCCCTTACTCTGCCGGCACACGACGTCGTAACAACGTCAAAACGACGATACAGGCTAAATAAATAAAGGCATATTTTTACCCTTTTTACCCGATAAATAAGCACAAGCTCATTGATGACAAACAACACCATAGTTAACAGCAATCTTAGTGTGAAATACTGTTGAATACGATCTATATATGGCAATACACAGTCCCAATATAGGAAATATACTGGCTCATATTCGGTAGTATTTTACGCTGCGAGTAAGGTTGTTTTCCGTTCGAAAGCCAAAAGAAGACATTTCATTGGTAGAAATTGTCATTACATAATCGTGTGATGTCAATATCTACCAATGAAATGTTTTCTTTTGGCTTTCGAGCGGTATTTTTCCCCTAATGGAAATCATCCTTAATTTTTGGAATCATATTCAGCAGCAAGAGGAATATATTCGGCAGCATTTGTTAAAGAGGAATACTGTATATTTTTTTACATTTTTCTTTTTTCTTTCAAACTAAACATTACTATGCTCGTATGAAGGGATTCTAAAATGGAATAATCACTTCTTTCAACAATATTCAAGCTTTAACGTATATTCAATACCCTCGGGTTGCAATATGTTCTTTGACGACATCAAGAGCTTTTATTCTATCAAGCAATTTTTTTAATTCTGGGAATGCATCAAGATATGAAGGAAATTTCTCGATCATTATTTTGTCTTGTCCAAATAATACAAAATCTACTAACGATAGCTAAAATTAGAATAAATAAAAACTTTGCGTAATATTACGGGCGTATTTCAAACAAGAACAACCGGATTTAGGGCAGGCGGAAATAGCTGTATAACTGCCCTACTTTTTTTTACTATACAATTCTATGGAAAATCTTCAAATAGCAAATTCAAATTACCGAAAGTTAATATATGTTGTATTTTTTTCTTTCTTTTTCTCCATCTCCAGTCTTTGACTCAACTTCGACAAAAAGTGAATTTAAGAGAAACAAAAATACTTCAGAAAAAGGCGATATCTATTTGTTTGTCAGATTTATCTGTTTTTTGCCCCGTCTATGCATTACGTCAGTTTTTTTTATCTACCTAACTATCTTTTCCAGTAACGATACAATCTCTCAAATACGTAATGACTAAAGAACTTGTTCGAAGTCCCCAGTAAAAACGCTAGAACAACGTGAAACGGCGTTGTTCTAGCGTTTTTACTGCGGACTTTGAACAAGTAGGATTCTAGGAATAATTATATTACCTTTTCTCCAATAAGGAAATTTCCACCATTCTTTTTGAAAATATCAATAATAAAGTTAAATCTTCTTTTCGTCACTTCAGAAGCAAAATGTTCAACGTACTTTGCTTGCTAAAATGTTTCAGGAAATAAGTTTAAGAATTAGATAAGGCGCTATGGTCACCCAGTGAGAAAAAATTGTTTAAAATCCACAGTTGAAGACACTAGAGCAACGTCAAGTATTTGCCCACGCATTATTCTGAATTCTCATCCCTGTCGATACACGATGTTGGAAAAACGTCCAAATAACTTTGCGAAGTCATTTTGATGTTGTTTTGGCGTTGTTCTGACCTCGTGAGCCGGGAGGGATGATCTTATAGCAACGTTCGAAGAGAGAAACTTGACACGTTACAAGGTCGAACAAATCCCAGACTTGTTGAAAGTTCGACTAAAGACGTTAGAACAACGTTGTTCTAGCCTCTTTACTGCAAGTCTTTGCCCACTGGGATAGATCTTTATGGTCAACGTGCATTCTATAACAAAGGTTCTAAGTAGAAGAAATTGGGTATTTTCATAAAAAGGAAAAATCTACCCTTTCTTCCGCTGTCAAGTCTTTAGCCAACATAATGTCCCTGACGCAAGGGAAGTTTTCATTTAATGTTTCAAATACTTGATTGATATCTGCTTTTTCAAACTTATTGGAACCATTTTGATCGAATTCATCAGCAAGAAAACGGTAAATAGCTGCAGATTGACATATAACCTGATCATCAACTTCTAATGTTGGTATTTGAGACAGTGGGAAACGTTTAGCTAGAAAAAAGTACTTAACATTTTAAAAGATTATTACTTTTTTTTTTTTTTAATAAACTTATTTTTTTTTACTAGCTAAATCATTTTTTTAAAAGCTTTATTTACTAGCTACTACTATTTTTTTTTTTATTTAACTCATTTTTTTTTACTAGCTAGCTACAAACTTTCTTCAAGTAAACACTGATGCTTTTAAAAATCCTTTTTCTAGGTTGAACCTATTTGATAGTTGCAAATACATTGTGTTTTTCCGTTGCTCTAAGAGCTAACAGATGCTGTAGTGGCCAAAATACTAGTAAATCACTTGTCAGTATCTATGTATGACACGAAACATCAACAAACCCAATGAACAAAAAACTCTGGGATTTTGTAACTTTTACTGTTGATTTCCATTAGGCTGACTTTGAACAAGTTTTTGCCCACTTAGAGCTTCTTCTTTCTTCATGCTTTACCAATAGGATTGACTTCACTAATGTCATAAATATGTACCACATATAATATACAAAATAGTAGCTATACTAATAAATAAAATATATAATGCTTACCATCGCTCTTTACTGATCCCCATTCTGTAAATGGTATTCGAATATCAGTAAATTCAACACCAGCAACTTTAAACATCAATCGAGCCGCTTCAGCCCCTCCACCATAAGGAAAATAAGTCAATACATACTTTGGCATGATTACTTTTTCTTTTTCTTTAGAATCTTAATACGAAAAAATACCAAATTAAAGTTGCTGTTCCAACCTGGTGAATATACCAGATCAAACGCCGTTTGCAAGCTCACTCCCAGAGCCATTTTAGTTTATATAAGATCAGTCATACGACGTTAATGGCAAAGTCCCTAATGGCCAAGTGACGTTTTTAACGTGAAAATGGATATGTTGTACGTTTGCACTGGGTACAACGATTAGCAACGGGCACGTTTGCACTGGGCACAACGGTTAGCAATACGTTTTATGGCACTATATAGTTCAAATACGGGAAATATACGGAACCGTATTGGGTAGTACCTAACGCTATGAGTGTGAATGTATGCTAGATGCTATTCCAAATCACCTCATGGACTTCCAAAAGATAGCTCTGGGATCGAGGCTGGACATAACTTTTGAGGACATAAATCATAGCGTAAATATAACAAAATATATGACATAAACTTACCAGCTTCCCTAAGTCTAAGGTGAAGTGGAATATGATGTGAATTGAATTGACTTGACTACAAAGTTGATCTTAGCCACATGCCTTGCGTGAATATTAAGATATAATTTTACTACATTTTAAACGCCTTCTATCTTGTTGAAAAATGTGTTGAGGAATGAAAAAATATAAAATATAAACTTTTGTATAAGAATTTTCAAATCCCTAATGAACTTGCTTATAAAAAAACCAATATATTTTAAACAATGATTGCTATGTTGACAACTTTGCAATACAATTTAACTAGTGTTAAGGCAGTGCATACACTGTTACAATGTATAAATATTTTGATACTATTTGCCATGAATAAAACATAAGGTATGTTTTACATTGGCAAATAGTAAAACAAAATTTATGCTGACTAATACTTAAAAACTTATTTTTTGCAATCATTTACAATGGTAACTTTACATGGACTGCGTGTTAAGGTTGAGTTCCATTACAGGCGGAAAATACCACGCGAAAGCCAAAAAGAAGACATTTCATTGGTAGAAATTGACATCACACATTCCGGAAATCAACCTTAATTTTTGGAATCATATTCGGCAGCATTTATTAAAGTGGAATAATGAGTCAAGTTTTATATTTTCTTCAATAACATATCTTTTTTTACATTTTTCTTTTTTCTTCCAAACAAAACATTACTATGCTCGAAAAAAGGAACTCTAATCGAATAATTACTTCTTTCACCCGTATTCGAGCTTTAACGTCTAAGTATTCAATACCCTCGGGTTGCAATGTGTTCTTTGATGACATCAACAGCTTTCATTCCATCAAGCAATTTTTTTAATTCTGGGAATGCATCAAGATAAGAAGGAAATTTCTCGATCATCATGTTGTCTTGTGCGAACAATATAAAATCTACTAACGATAGCTAAAATTAGAACAAATAAAAACTTTGTGTAAAATTGTGGACTTATTTCAAACAAGAGCAAACCAGGCGGAAATAGCTACTTTGTTTACCTTACAATTCTACAGAAAATCATCAAATAGCAAATTCAATATTCAATTTGTGGTCTTTTTTCTTTGTTTTTTGCCATCTCTAGTCCTTGACTCAGCTTTCCACGAAAAGAAGCTTTATGTATGCTATGCTATCAAGTTAATTTTAGAGAGAAAAAAAACCCCTCAGAAACAGGCGATATCTATTTGTTTGTCAGATTTATCTATTTTTTGACCCGTCTATGTATTGCGTCCTAGATAGCGCATTCAGTTTTTTTTAACTACCTAACTATCTTTTCCAGTAACGATGCAATCTCTCAAATACCTACTAACTAAAGAACTTGTTGAAAGTTCCCAATAAAGACGCTAGAACAACGTCAAACGGCGATGTTCTAGCGTCTTTACTGCGGACTTTGAACAAGTAGGATTCTAGGAATAATTATATTACCTTTTCTCCAATAAGGAAATTTCCACCATTCTTTTTGAAAATATCAATAATAAAGTTAAATCTTCTTTTCGTCACTTCAGAAGCAAAATGTTCAACGTACTTTGCTTGCTAAAATGTTTCAGGAAATAAGTTTAAGAATTAGATAAGACGCTATGGTCACCAAGTGGGAAAAATTTGTTCAAAATCCACAGTAAAAGACACTAGAGCAACGTCAAGTATTTGCCTACCGGCATTATTCTGAATTCACATCCCTGCCGATACACGACGTTGGAACAACGTCCAAATAACGTTGTGAAGTCATTTTGATATTGTTTTGGCGTTGTTCTGACGTCGTGAACCAGGAGGGATGATCTTATAGCAACGTTCGAAGAGAGAAACTTGACGCGTTACAAGGTCAAACCAATCCCAGTGGGCAAAAACTTGTTCAAATACATTGCTTAAAGACGTTAGAACAACGTTGTTCTAGCCTCTTTACTGCAAGTTTTTGCCCACTGGGATAGACCTTTATGGTCAATCAACGCGCATTCTATAACAAAGGTTCCAAGTAGAAGAAATTAGGTATTTTCATAAAAAGTAAAAATCTACCTTTTCTTCATCTGTCAAGTCTTTAGCAAACATAATGGTCATGACGCAAGTGAAGTTTTCATTCAATGTTTCAAATATTTGATTGATATCTGCTTTTTCAAACTTATTGGAACCATTTTGACCGAATTCATCAGCAAGAAAACGGTAAATAGCTGAAGCTTGACATATAACCTTACCATCAACTTCTAATGTTGGCATTTGAGACAGTGGGAAACGTTTAGCTAGAAAAAAAGTACGTAACATTTTAAAAGATTACTACTAGCTAGCTACAAACTTTCTTTAAGTAAACACTGATGCCTTTAAAAACCCTTTTTCTAGGTGGGACCTATTTGATAGTTGCAAATACATTGTGTTTTTTTCCATCGTTCTAAGATTTAAAACACAGACAGTTTACGCCCAGATATACTGACAGATGTTGTAGTGATCCAAATACGAGTAAATCACTGCCGAGGAGGGATTTGTTTTAAGTCTTCAGGCTTTGTAGCCTAAGCTATATGCTCAAAAATCACTCCTCCCTATAAGAGCTTGTCAGTATCTTTGATACGAAACAGCAACAAACCCAATGAAGAAAAAACTCTGGGATTTTGCCAACTTTTACTGTTGATTCCCATTTAGGCGAAAAAGTGCGCGCGTAAGCCAAAAGAGAACATTCCATTGGTAGAAATTGACATCCCACGACATGTAATGTCATTTTCTACTAATAGCATGTCCTCTTTTGGCATACGCGCGCACCTTTCCGCCTAATGGAAATCGATCTTTAGAAATAAATTCTCAAGTTGATACTTGTTCAAAGTCAGCAGTAAAGACGCGTCTTTACTGCTGACTTTGAACGAGTTTTTGCACACTCAGAGCTTCTTCTGCCTTCAAGCTTTACCAATAGAATTGACTTCACCAATGTCATAAATATGTTCCACATATAATGTACAAAATAGTAGCTATACAAATAAATAAAATATATAATGCTTACCATCGCCTTTTACTGTTCCCCATTCTGTAAACGGTATTCGAACATCAGTAAATTCAACACCAGCAACTTTAAACATCAATCGAGCCGCTTCAGCCCGTCCACCAATAGGAAAATAACTCAATATATACTTTGGCATGATTACTTTTTCTTTTTTTTTAGAATCTTAATACGAAAAAATTACAAAATTTACGTTGCTGTTCCAACCTGGTGAATATACCAAATCAAACGCCGTTTGCAAGCTCATTACATCCCCAGAGCCATTTTAGTTTATATAAGATCCTGAGGATAATTAAAAAAATCAGCCAAAAGACGTTAATCGCAAAGTTCCCAATGGTCTAGTGACGAACGTAAAAAATACATTGTTTTGAGACCAGAACGATAAAACAACGTTATTTTTACGTTGAAAAAACGTCACATACCGGCAGCGTTTACAAACGGCGTCTAATTAAACTAAATAATATTTTAGTCGTGTGATAGAGAGATATCTTATAATATATCCCTACTAGCACGTGAAGTTTTTTAATGTAAAAACTTGTTGTATTGACGTTCTGACGTGAAAACACAGTCACATGACAATTGGGATGCATATGTAGAATAAACTATTAGATACTTATGCCATAGCAAGTTTTATCAAATACGCCGTTTGCAAGCTCACTCCCAGAGCCATTTTAGTTTATATAAGATCCCGGGGATAATTAAAAAAATCAGTCATACGACGTTAATGGCAAAGTCCCTAATGGACAAGTGACGTTTTTAACGTGAAAATGGATATGTTGTACGCTTGCACTGGGTACAACGATTAGCAACGAGCACGTTTCACTGGGCGCTACAGTCAGCAATGGGTACGTTGTATATTTCTACTCGGTGCAACAGTTACCAATGAGCACATCGCATATGTTTGTAATCTTGAAATACTGTCGAATATACGGTCGATATATGGCACTACATAGTCCAAATACGGGAAATGTACGGGACCGTATTGGGTAGTATCTTACGCTGTGAGAGTGAATGTATGCTAGATGCTGTTCCAAATTACCTCACGGACTGAGTTCCATTACAGGAATGGGTACGTTGTACACTTACAAAAACAATAAATCTTACTTCTAAACAAAACCTATTTTGATATCTCTTACAGTGTACACCCAGCCGGCAAAAACCTGTTCAAAATCAGCAAAATAACGTTAGAACAACGTTCACAGAACGTTGTTCTAACGTTATATTTCTGACTTTGAACAGGTTTTGGCCGGCTGGGCAGTATATGCTAAGTGTAGGAACGATATACAATGACCCAAAACAATGTAGAAAAGTGCTTGTCTTGCTTAGTCATGTAGTAGTATTGTCTTGCTTAGTTATGTAGTAGTTATGCAGTAGAATTGCTACAACCACCTAAGATAAAAGAAGGTTTGTTTGGCTTCCGAAAAATGAATAATCGTCATAGTTATCCCCTTATTCTGCCGGCACACGACGTCGTAACAACGTCAAAACGACGATACAGGCTATATAAATATAGGCACATTTTTACCCTTTTGTACCCGATAAATAAGCACAAGCTCATTGATGACAAACAACACCATAGTTAACAACAATCTTAGCGCGAAATACTGTTGAATACGATCCATATATGGCAATATACAGTCCTAATACAGAAAATATACGGGCCCATATTCGGTAATATTTTACGCTGCGAGTAAGGTTTTTTTCCGTTCGAAAGCCAAAAGAAGACATTTCATTGGTAGAAATTGTCATTACACAACCGCGTGATGTTAATATCTACCAATGAAATGTTTTCTTTTGGCTTTCCAGCGGATTTTCCACCTAATGGAAATCATCCTTAATGTTTGAAATCATATTCGGCAGCATTTGTTAAAGAGGAATATATTTTGCAGCATTTGTTAAAGAGGAATACTGTATATTTTTTTACATTTTTCTTTTTTCTTATAAACTAAACATTACTATGCTCGTATGAAGGGACTCTAAAATGAAATAATTACTTCTTTCACCAATATTCAAGCTTTAACGTACATTCAATAACCTCGTGTTGCAATATGTTCTTTGACGATATCAAGAGCTTTTATTCTATGAAGCAATTTTTTTAATTCTGGGAATGCATCAAGATATGAAGGAAATTTCTGAACCATTACGCTGTCTTGTCCGAATAATACAAAATCTGCTAACGATAGCTAAAATTAGAATAAATAAAAACTTTTAAACAAGAACAACCGGATTTAGGGCGGGCGGAAATAGCTGTACCACTGCCCTACTTTGTTTTACCATACAATTCTATGGAATCTTCAAATAGCAAGTTAATATATGTTGTCTCTTTTCTTTCTTTTTCTACATCTCCAGTCCTTGACTCAACTTCGACAAAAAGAAACGTTATGAATGCCGTCAAGTAAATTTTGAAGAAACAAAAATACTTTAGAAACATACGATTTCTATTTGTTTGTCAGATTTATTTGTTTTTTGACCTGTCTATGTATACTGTCTTTTACAGTAACAATGCAATATCTCAAATACCCACTGACCACAAAACTTGTTCAAATTGAGCAGTAAAGACGCTAGAACAACGTCGAACGGTGTTATTCTAGCGTCTTTACTGTGGACTTTGAACAAGTAGGAATCTAGGAATAATTATATTACCTTTTCTCCAATAAGGAAATTTCCACCATTCTTTTTAAAAATATCAATAATAAAGTTAAATCTTCTTTTCGTCACTTCAGAAGCAAAATGTTCAACGTACTTTGCTTGCTAAAATGTTTCAGGAAATAAGTTTAAGAATTAGATAAG